>BDDC01000016.1:0-15986 GCA_001662425.1 Chlamydomonas sphaeroides
GCTGAGCACCTGGGGTGCCAGAGCGGTTGTTGCAAGGTGGTCTCTGCTCCTCTCCTGGCATCCTTCTGTTTGTAATTGGAAACCCATGGTAACGTTGCCCGTCGTTCCCCACCCCGCCGCCTTCCACGGCTGATATGGCCCGGCCCTCAGCGGTCAATGAGGCCCATGTCGGGCCGCCCTCGCCCGTGCACCTCCTTACATCTGCGCTGGGCCCAGTGTAACACTGGTACGCATGTCAAACGACCCGGTAACTTGGACGGACGAAGCACTGCATGTCGGCCTAGTTGGCTTGACACCGATATCATCATTACCCCGCTCATGACTCATGGCGTCCAGCTTCCAGGGCCGCGGTCCTGGCAGGTTGCACACGTCGAGAACGCTTTCTAGCATTCGTGTAGCTTCTCGACAAGCCAACGCATACCTTGCGGGCCACAGGGATGCATAGGATAGGAGCAGCTGGTGGTCTGGGCTGGTCGAAGTGGCGCTGTTGCAGGGCCTGTCTCGGACGCGCAACGCGCACGCAGGCCGGGGGTGATTGGACAGCGCTGCTGCTGTGCTGCACCTGGCATACGATCCAGAACGGGATGCGGCAGGAAAAAGACAGACCAGCGCCTCGGGGTTACAGCAACAGGGGGGTGCCTTCGGTATGCTCCGCGCCCGCGGGCCGAGGTCAGGTCACTTGCTCCCAGCATGCCTGACCGAACGTGCACGTCCATACCTTCCCCGCACCGCAAACAACAAGCGGTGGCCCCTGCCTACGCGCATGCACAGCTGTGACCAGGATTGCGCGGTAGCGGGCATCCGGTGGCCAGCGGTCTCGTTCAAGAACCAGGCCGCGCCAGCAGCCCTCAAGCCTCGCTAGCCACCCCTGGGGGCGTCTACGCCCAGGCAGACGAGCCACGACGCGTGGGCTCACCGCAACCACACCACCGCAACCATCTAACTAGCAGCAGACCAGGCGAGGGGCTGGCCCCCGGGACCTGTCCTGCGTGACCGCTGCCCCGTCGCAGCAGGCTGCGCGCACACACGGCTAGCTCCCACACGCCGAAGACCGCCCGCATGCCGTCCGCAGCTGTGGGCCCTCCCAGGTGGTGAAAAGAGCGTCCGCGCACGCGCAGTATGGCGCCAGCGCCGATCACCGCCACTCTATAGCGCAGCGCGCCTTGCAGCGCAGAAGCTTGACGGGGGCGGCACGTACCCGGCGGTACCCACGCCTGTGTCCCCAGCGCTCAGCTTGCAGCGCCCCCATGCAGTCCCTCACTCCCTCACTTCTCCGCGTCCTCAGATTCCTCAGCCTCGTCTTGCGCCTTGGGCGGCAGGCCGCATGGCAGCAGCATCTTCTGCAAGAAGTTGTACTTGACACGCCCGATGGACTCGTTCTCCACGACGCCGAAGTACGCGACCATGTTGTGGTGGCCAACATACGAGGCGTAGCTGTCGCGGTGGATGTTGAGGGCCCACTCGAACTTCGTCAAGTCCGCGTGTCCGGTACCCACGTACTTTGCTTGAAGATGCTCAATCTGACTGTTGATGTTCAGGCGGTCGGAAAGAGTCGCCATGGTTGCTTAGGGTCACTGAGCTTGGTCAGATTGCGGGCGCAGCGACCCCACCCGCAAGCACAGGGTGTGTTTGGACCTTGCGAGCGAAAGGTGCTGCTTGTTGAGTGCAACGTGTCGCTTGGAACCGAGACCCGACAAAGAAAGAACGGTTCGTCAAGTACCGCGTGTATTACAGTTTGCAGCAATGTTACAAGCGTGCTATAGTGGTGAGTGCTTGGGCAGGCTGTGCAATGCACTTCCTTGGGCGCTTGGGCCCCATTCGCAAACCCGCCGATCAGCCCGTCCGCCCCTGCTCTGTGCCACCGCTATAGCATCGCATACTTGATAAATTACATACCTGGTGTCGCCTCCCCGACCGCCGCCGACGCTTGCGCGGTTTACTGCACGTTTGGTCGCGAAGCAGCGCGACACCCCAAATATGCTCGCTCGCCGTGTGCTGAGGAGCTCGGGCGCGGCCGCCGGCGCCCGCCCAGCTCGTAGCTCCAGGACATCGGTGGTCGTCATGGCGAGTGGCAAGCCGAAGGTGCAGCTCATGGTCAACAGGTGCGGCTTGGGCGCAAGACGCTGATGGATCGCCGTCGCAAGGGGGGCGGCGGAGCGGCAGCCAACCTGGAACTGGGACAGACCACCGACGTTGGGGTCTGCGCGGCGGCGTCGCCCTGTCGCCGTGCCAGAGTGTGCCGCCTCGCCGAGTTCCATTGCTTCCAACTGCACCCTTGCGGTCACCTAACATACTGCATCTGTCCCCTGTTTGTCAGCTGCACGGGCAAGATGGGCCAGGCCGTGGCTGAGGCCGCTATGCGTGCCAACGTCGAGCTGGTGCCGTACACGCTGTGCGGCCCCAACGACGCCGACACGAAGTCGCACGTGAGCGTTAACGGCGTGCAGGTGGAGCTCGTGCCGCCCAGCACCCGCGACGCCGTTGTGGCCGACCTGAAGCAGCGGTACCCCAACCTCATGATGGTCGACTACACGCTTCCGGATGCCATCCACGGCATGGTCGACTTCTACACCAAGCACAACACGCCCTTCGTGATGGGCACCACCGGCGGCGACCGCGCCAAGATTATGGCGCAGGTGACGGCAGCCAAGACATACGCCGTGATCGCGCCCAACATGGGCAAGCAGATCGTGGCGTTCCAGGCCATGATGGACACGATGGCCAAGACCTTCCCCGGCGCCTTCGCCGGCTACAAGCTGCGCGTTGTGGAATCGCACCAGTCCACAAAGAAGGACACGTCGGGCACGGCCAAGGCCGTTGTGCAGTCCTTCGTGGAGCTCGGCATCCCCTTCGATGTCAACCAAATTGAGCTCGTCCGTGAGCCCAAGGCGCAGATGGAGGTGATGAAGGTGCCTGAGTCGGCGCTCAACGGCCACGCCTACCACACGTACCAGCTCGTGTCCGGCGACGGCTCGGTCATGTTCGAGTTCCAGCACAACGTCATCGGGCGGACAACCTACGCCGAGGGCTCAGTGGACGCTGCGCTTTACCTGTCGCAACGGATAGAGGCGAAGAGCGAGCAGACGCTCTACAACATGATCGACGTGCTGCGCTCGGGCTTCATGCGCTAAGGGGGGCAGAGGGCTGGTGGGAGGGCTGTGGGGAGAGGGCAGCTAAAGTGGATAGGGTCGGGCAGGGGCACCCCTGGGGTCGGGTGCCGGGTTAGCCAGGTGTTGGCGTGCGGCGGGATGGCATTTGTGCTACAACGTTGAGGAATTCCTCCGACTTTGGCGGTGCTTGCCGAGCACATTTCGGCTGATGCTGGCGAAGGAGGGGTGTACGGCAAGCGTGCGGGTTTGGAGTCCGGGTTAGTACGTGCCGGCATGCACCCGCTGACCCATACGCACACCAGCGTGCACAGTTCGATTTCCTTGCTGTTGCTCCTATGGATGATGGGCTGGGAGGCATAGCGACGGACGATGATGAGGAGCTGTTCTCTGCAGCTGCGAGCTTCCTTGCTGCCGCTGTAACTGCAAAGGACGCTCGCTTTAGCGACAAGCTCAAATTGCAATTCTATGGCCTCTACAAGCAGGCAACGGCCGGCAAATGCACAGGCGGGAGACCAGCTTTCTGGGATATGGCCGGCAGAGCCAAATGGTGCGCGCAATCTTAGCATTGCAGCAGACGAAACGTGATCAGCTCACGTTCTATGACGCCGGCAGGGATGCATGGGCTCAGCTCGATGACCTTGCGATGGACGCCGCGATGAGCCGCTACGTCTCCCTCCTCCGCACGGTCGCGCCGGAATGGGAGGGCGCGGGCGCAGGCGGCGCGCCGGCCAAGGCCAAAGGGTCCATGGGCCCGGTGTTCAGCTCGCTCGCGGCCGCGGACGAGGAGAGCGCCGGCGCCTCGGCTGACGCGGTAGGCCCCTCGCGCACAGCACGCCATCATCCCCGCACGCCGGCTCATCAAATTCCTTCCCCTTCCCCGCAACAGGGCCCCGCGACGTTGCACGAGGTGGCGGGGCAGGGCGACGTGGAGGCGGTGGCGCGGCTGCTGGAGGCGGGGACGCCGGTGGACGCGCGCGACGACAGCGGCTGCACCGCGCTCCACTTTGCCGCCGACCGGGGCAGCGCGGAGGTGGCGCGACAACTGCTAGGCGCTGGCGCCAACGTAAACGCGCAGGACGCAGACGGGCAGACGGCGCTTCACTATGCGGCCATCACAGAGCACCGTCAGGTGCGCCGCGGCGGCGGGGAAAGGGGGCAGGGTTGATGCCCGGAAGCGTTCCCCGCCATGACCCGGGTCTCCGCCAATGACCTAGAGCTGCCCCACCGTAACTCCCGGCCTGGCCTGCTGTTCGACTTGCGCGCGGCCCTGCGCTGTGCCTTCAACCACACACTTGACGCCCTGCCTCGCAACACGGTGCACGGCGCCGGGCCCTCATCCATCCCAGCCGCGGCGTCGGCTCCCGACTCTCTGCTCCTCGCTCCCGGCCCCCGGCCTCGGTCCCCAGCTCCAGGCCCCAGCCCCAAACCCTACGCGGACATCCGGTGCTCACAAACCCAACCACGGCCCCCTCCCCCTCCCCAATCCCAACTCCGGGGCCGCAGTTGTGGGACCTGCTGGTGGATGCGGGCGCTGACGTGGGCGTGCAGGACGCCAGCGGCCAGACGGCGGCGCAGGCAGCACCAGCGGCCTGGGGGCTGGCGTGAGGCCGCGGCGTTTTGGCGGCCCGCCGGCACCGTGGCACAGGACCGGAGGTGGGATCTCGGATGAGGGGCCATGAGTGCTTGGGGCCGTGAGGGCGCTGCTGCGGACGGCGGCGAAGCACATGAGGGCGCCAAGAGGCGGCGGCCGGTGGCACCGTGCTCGGAGGGGTGGCCGCGTGCTGTGGGTGGGGCTGCTGATGAGGATGTGTGTTCGTGTACAACTCAGGAGTAACACGCCCCGCCCCTGTGTGTGTGTGTGCCGCCTCGCAGCAGTGCGCGCTTCCGCCATCGGCTCGCACCTGCAGCGACCGTGACGGCGGAGGGACGTCTGGGGCCATGTCGGGGCCGGACCGCGCCGGACAAGGGTCCGCGGGAAGGAGCGGCGGCGGGATGCAAGGCCGGGGGGGCCGTGGGTTGCGCCTTGGGGCAGGCTGGCATGCTGTCGGGGGATGTTGGCAGCGCAAAGCGCCTGTAAGTGTTTGGCGCCGGCGGCCGTCGGGGGGGCTAAGTTTGACTGGGGTCGTGGGGTGGAGCGGTTGATCCGGTTGCTGAGGCAGATACGCGTGGCCTCGCGCGCTCCTCTGGACCCTCCGCAGTTGTTAACTGCGCGCTCAGGCCGTGCGCCGGACGCCCACGCGCCAGGCGGCCCGGGGTGACACTGATACGCAGGGGGCCGCCCTGCGTATCAGCTAGGCATGTGTCATAAATGGATGAACGCCAGCTATGTAGCTGCGTCAACCGTGCTGTTGTAGGGCAGGAGTTCTTTAAGTTCGGCCTTTTGCGCTCTCGCCCCCTGTCGTATCCAGCCGTACGACACCGTACACGTCCCCTAGTGCTGGCCTCCGCGCAGTGAGCCCGCGCACTACAGCAGCTGTAGCCATGCTGGCTCGGTGCGGGGCACCATGTCATACGGGCGCGAGGCCCCAGCGGACGCACGCGCTTGTTCCGTTTCACATGGGTCAGGGCCACCGGCACGCGACAGCGAGGTCGAGCACGCAACTAAACGCGACTGATCCCAGCAAGAGCATATTCATTTTCGGCCTCGGCTACACTAGTATCGCGCTCGGCAACTGGCTCGCGGCAGACGGATGGTGAGCAGGGAGCTGCTGCCGAGATAACAGCAACACAGTGCGCTTATAATATCATTATGCACAGGAGTGTTGCGGGAACGTGCCGCACGCCGGCGAGGGTCGATGCGCTGCAAACGAAGGGTTGGCGCGTCGGCCCTTACGACCCCGCCCGTGGCGTCCCCCTCGGGTAAGCGCCCCCTGGGCAGCACCAGTTCCCCACTCCTCGGCTGATGGATCGCGAACCAAACACGTAGCATTGTCGCTCATACCTGCCTCCCCTGCCACATCCCACGCAGCCCTGAGCTGCGGCAGCGGCTGGAGGCCAGCCCCTACGTACTCAGCAGCGTTCCGCCGCTGGGCATGGCCCTGTACGATCCGGTGCGGGGACGGCGCAGGGCCGCAACCCGCCACCGGCACGTTGGCGCGCGTGTCCCGTGCCCACGCGAGCCTGGCCCAGCCCAGCCGACTTGCCACCCCGCGCCCCTCCGCCTCCCGCCGCCAGGCGCTGTCCGCCCAAAAGGCGCTCGTACGGCCGCTGGCGTCGCGGCTGGTGTGGTTTGGCTATCTCAGCAGCACGGGTGCGTGAGGTTGCACGTATTCATGGCACTCATGCACTTTTTCATGTTCTAAGATGTCACTATAAAGATATGTAGTGACGCCCAGCCATGTAGGCGAGGGTGGCGCAGGGGGCCGTGGGGCCCCTGCTTCGTCCCTCGCCGCTGTGTTTCGGCGGACGGCGCCCTCTCCTATCCGGCCAGCCAGGGCAAGACACGCCCCACAACAAGCACCTCCGCACAAGGGGCCGCAGCAGTGCTGTACAGCCAATCCCCTCAGACCTCTGGGGGTGGACACGGCCGCCCACGCTTTCCGCCACCGCCGCCACTCCCACGCATGTCCACGCGATGATCCCGCCCCTCGATCCTCAGGGGTGTACGGCGACTGGCAGGGCGAGTGGGTGGATGAGACGTGAGTGAGGGGAAGGGGGCGGCTACGGCAGCGTCGCCGACAACCGTGCTCGGCTCGGTCTCGGCCTCGGCCTCGGCCTCGGCGCGCGCATAGCACAGCCCCAGCCCCGCACTCTCCCTGGCGCCGCCGTCCGTCGTACGGCAACCAACTCGCGCTCCCCACGCCTGCCCCCTCCTCGCCTCCTGCCTCGCCTGCTGCCCGCCAGCTCGCCCTGCCGTCAGAGCAGCGCCAAGGGCATCGTGCGCCAGGAGGCGGAGGCGGCCTGGCTGCGGCTGGCGGAGGAGCAGGGGCTGCCGGCGCACGTGTTCCGACTGGGAGGTGCGGCCCACGGGGTGCACGGCCTGCCCGTGGCAGGGCTCACTGACGAAGGGTGCAACAGCAGCTGGGAGCAGCAAGGAGCAGCAAGGAGCAGCTGGGAGCAGCACGATCCAGCCAGGCCATCCCCTGCTCCCCGCTGCCGCCCGCCCTGCAGGCATCTACGGCCCAGGCCGCAGCGTGCTCGACTCTCTGGCAGCAGAGGTGCGCCTCCCGAGGACCGGCACCTACAAGCCTTTTCCTTTTTCCGCATCATGCCTCCCTCGCCCCGCCCGCCCGCCGGCCCCCCTCTCGCCGCAGCCGGCCGCCCTGTCCGCCAGCCAGCGCCGCCGCGGCCGCCAGCGCTTCACCTCGCGGTGCCACGTGTACGACATATGTGCCGTACTCGTGGCCAGCATGGCGCGGCCGCAGCCCGGCGGCCGGGTGTACAACGTGGTCGATGACGACCCGGCGCCCAGGTCTGACGTGGCGGAGTTCGCACGGCAGCTGCTGGCGGGCGGCGGATCAGAAGCCGCTGCGGGCGCCGCGGGCGGTGGGAGCCGGCAGGAGCCGGGGTCGCCGGCCGCAGCCCAGGTGCCAGCAGCGGCCGAGGGCGGGGCCGGCGGAGAGCCAGGGGCAGCAGGCGGTGGCGCAGGCGGCGAGGGGAGGAGCGGCGGCCGGTCGAGTGGCGCGCTGGAGGAGAAGCGGGTGCGCAACGGCCGCATCCGCTCCGAGCTGGGCTGCGTGCTGCGGTACCCGAGCTACAGGGAGGGCGTGGCGGCCATTGCGGCGGGCGACATGTGGCCGCTGACGGAGCGCGACCTGGCAGCGCTGCGGGCGGCGGCGTGAGCTGGCGGGAGGGACCCAGTGGCCGCGGGGCTGCGGAATGGGGTTGGGCGCGGGCCGGTGCTCGGCAGCGCCAAGAGGAGCGCTCGAGGCAGGGCCGGCACGGCCCGTGTGACCTTTGTGGACCCGGCCGATGTTGAACTGGTGCTTGGCTACCCGGTAACAGGGTTGGGGCAAGTGCTCGTGGCTGCTTTGGTTGACCGGCTGCCGAACTCCACTGGGATCCGCGCTGGCTCTGGCCTCGTGGCGCGCTGTCGCCGCACGCTGGCCGGCGGGTGCTGCGGGCGAGGTGTGAGCGTGAGCGGCAGGTAGGGTGCAGGCGCCGAGGGGGATGTGCGGCGTGGGGCGGTGGGATTTCAATGGTAGCGGCCGCCGCAAGCGGCCGCGACACAGCGAGAGCGGCAGCAGCGGCGGCGTGCGTTGAGATGTGCATTCCTGCCGTTTCAGGCAGTTCGGGCGGCTAGGTCCGGCCCGTGGGGATGAGGGCACGTGTCGGTGTGCCCGAGACCCCTGAAATAGCCCCGGCGACAACCGCATAATGACCGACGGTGTTCGTCTGGTCTGGGTGGCCTCTTTTTGGGGCGAGCCATGCACCCATGCTCAGCTGGGGAGGTTTCAATGAAGAATGAAGGGGCGGTGGGGTCCGCAGCCGGGTGAGAGGGGCGCTGGCGGGGCTTGGCCGGCGGGGCCTTCGTGCTTGGTCGGGGGACTGCAGACGGTGCGGAGGGCCGGAGGGATTCGTCTCGAGCAGGCATTGCGGCGGAGCCGGCCAGCCGGCCGGCCCAGGCCCCGGGGTGCGGCGGCCGCAGCTCGCATCCCGGGGCGATGTGGACCTGGGTGCTTGTAACCCGGACTGGGTGCGGGATGTGGCCGCACCTGCACGCCTGGATGTTGAGCCAGCGGCCTGCTGCAGGTGGCGGGCTGGGCCGCGGGCGGGCAACTGCACAGACACCGTATCAGGGGTTGACAAAGGAGAGCCTGGACTGCAGGTCACGTCGGCCGGTGGGTAAGGCCAGCGGGTGCGAAGGGCACACGGCACGCGCCCTCCGCGAGCGAGGAGATCCGAGCGGGCCTGCTGGTGTGGAGAGCCCAGTGTGGAGCTTGCAAGCAACCTCCACGTTAACTAACGTTGCGGGTGCAGGGCGGCCTTCCCCTGGTGCGCCGCATCGCGGCATGGCGTCAGCGCAGGGGCAGGCCCTGGTGGCGGGCGGCCAACGAGGCCGAGGCCGGCAGTGGGTGCCTGATTACGAAGCAGGAGGCCACAGCTCCCGGGCGTCGGACCTCCTGCAGCAAGCCGCTGCAGGCGCTGCGCGAGGAGCCTAGCCAGCGTCAGGCACGGCCCTGCGCAGCGGAGCGTCCTCCTTTCATCACCAGCTCAGCCTACATCCGTCCAGCGAGTGGGGCCGCTCATGCATGTGCAGCCGCGTCACAGCAACAGGAAGCACCGCTTCAACGTGCGCCTCGGAGTGCAACGCAAAACAAACAAAGTACAGCGCCGCCCGGGCACTGCGCATAGGGGGAACAGCTGCCCCGCGCGCGCACGCCGACACACGTACGCCCTGATCACGGGCGGGGTTCCTCTCCCCCTTGCACGCGGGTCAGAGGGGTGCTCGACGCCACACCCTTCGTCCTTGCCACCCTGGAGCCGGTGTACCCCAGATGGCACCCCGCCCGCAGCTGCCTGAGGCAGCCGTTCGACAGCCGCCCAACACTTGAGCTTGCTTTCAGCACCAGCCATGTTCGTAACGAAGGAAATTGCTATTCACGGTGTGCCAGACCTTCGAGGCAGGCCACACGTCGTAATTCGAGGGATGCGTCACACCTAGTGACAACAACTGGCACGGACCCCCCGCCGGGACGTTTGCGGTGAGGCCAGGCGGCAGCAGTTGGGGCTTGCCGCATCCGCGTCCCAACTTACGACCCCTCCACCTACATAGTTCACGGTTGCTAGTTGGTCCGATGCAGCAACGCGGCCGATGTAGGCGGCATCAGGGGCGTTAGCAGAAAATCCGCTCGCAATGCCCATAATTAACAGTACGTCGACGGTGACAGCACTCGCTACACATCTTTCCACATCGCTACCCTGCGTCCTGCCAAGCATGTCAGGGGTGCAGCCCCCCGCGAACGATCCATGAATCCCACAATGGCGATGCAGTAGTGCTGCCTGCCAACCGTACCTGCCTGCATCGAGGCCCAGGCGTGCGCGCAAGCAGGCCTCCGGCGACATGCACAGACACGCAGTGATACGACAGAACGACACGTCGCGGCAACAGAATGTCAACTAGCGGCACGGCGGCACATATCCGATAGTAAGCGCCGAAGTTCCCACCGCTCTCCGAACACGAGCCATGCTCCCTCCGAAACGATTGAAGTAGCTCAGTATCATAAGCTATGCATGCTCCTTGCGCATAGCTAGCCTCCCTCCCAGTAGGCGTGCAGCACCTCGATGGGCGCCGCCACCCCCTTGAGCTGCTGCTGGCCCAGGCTCACGACCATGACCTCCCGGCGGAAGGACGGGCCGCTGCCATCCGCTGCCTCACAGCCGTTGAGCGCCGCCCGGCTGGCCAGCACCTGCCCCGCCGCCGCCAGCCCCGCGATGCGCGAGGCGCGGTTCATGGGCCGGCCGCGGTACGACAGCCGGCCCGAGGAGGGCACCAGGGCCTGGCTGGTGCTTCCGTAGTCAATGCCAACCTGCCGGAGCGGGGCGGGCGGGGAGGGAAAGACGGACGGCACGGAGGGCATGGGCTTACGGAGCTATGGCAAACCTGGGACGTGCGCCTACAGGGGCGAGCGTCCCCCTCCCGGCCCTCCCAAACCAACACAAGCGCACCTTGATGCGCAGTCCGCGGTACAGCACCCGCCGCGTCTGCAGGCGCGCTCCGCGCTGCTGCGCCGTGCGGGACAGCGCGCGCGCCTCGATGTCCATGCAAGTGGCCAGCAGCGACCTGGCTTGGACCAGCGACTGGCTATCGACGGGCGTGGTCTGCAACGCAGCTGCTGTTGCAGCCGCCGCCGCCGTGGTGCTGCTAGCTGCGTCGCCACCTGCCGCCATGCCAGTCAAGTCCGCGGTCGTCAGCGCCCCTCCCGTAGCGGGCCGCAGCAGGGCCCTGCAGCAGCGGGGCATCTGGCTTCAGCCGACAGCTCGCTCCCAGGGCCCAGGACGCATGCTGCCGTAGCGTGCTTTCCAAGAAGACTAGGCCGTACCAGTCTGCCATACAACCATGACTCACGTGCCGTACGTGGCCACCTCCTCCGCCAGCTCGTGCGCCAGGAGCTCCGGCTCCCAGTCCTGCGGAGACAAAGCGGCAAGCGGTGGGAGCAGGGTTTTGCGAGCCACACGATGCCAGGACAAGCCGCCACACCCTGCCTCACCGCAGGGCAGCAAACCCCTTTTCACATCGGCTTATGGATGGGTCCCTCCTTTGGCCCTGACGTCCTGATGCCCCGCGGCGTTCCGGTTGGCCCCCGCCCCCGACCTACTGCCAAGCTGCCTGCGGGCCCCATCTGCCCCATCCCCTCCCTCCCATGCCAACCGCCACCGCGGCTCACCAGCTCCTTGAGCGCCTCCTCGCACTCCAGGCCCCACGTTATGGCGTCCGCCGCAGAGGCAAACACAGCCAGCGCCAGCCCATCCGCCCCCTCCACCAGGTAGCCTCCATTGCTGCCAAGCAGGCTACACAACAGCGCATGGAACGACTCGAGCGCCCGCTGGGCCGTGCCCGGCAGCTCCGCCAGCAGGGTCGAGGCGCCCACGACGCGCATGAACGCGACGGCGACAGTGCCAACAGGAGCGGACAGCGTGCCGAGCGTCGTCTGGCGCAGGCTCCGGATGCCGAGGGACGGGTGCACGAGGCGAGCCAGCAGCGCCGGCGGGGCGGCCGCGAACAGCGGCGTGCCCAGCCTCGGCGCCTGGCGCCACAGGATCCTATGGGTCGAGCTGGCATATCTTTCCCTGGTATTGGCGTCCCCGTGTCCAGCGTCCGCGTCTTCCCCTCCGATGTGAAGAAGGATGTGGGGCTGCTCTGCGCCGGTCGCAGGCGCCAGCAGCAGCCGCTTGCCGTTCTGCGGCGCGGGCAGCTCCGACAGGATGTGGTGGCCTGCGTACAGAACTGATAGCCCGTACTGCTGTGGCCGAGGACACAGTGCCAGGCGCCAGAAAGCCCAGCGGGGCAGATGATCCTGTGTCCCCTGGCCGCCCTGACCGCCGGCCAGCCCCGACGTGCTGCTGTCGAGCCGGGCAAAGGTCGAGGCCCCAAGTACAATGCAGCCGCCGGCCGCCGCGTCGCTGACGGCCCGTGCCGCCTCCATCAACGGGCCTGCGGGCACAGGACGTTCTTGACGTCTCCGTGCAGGGCGTCAGACGGGGGACTGCTTCCCTGCCTGATCTCCCGCTCATGACTTCGCACCCGCGTAATGGTACGCGCTGCCCGTCTTGTTCCAGGTCAAGTGACTCGCGTCGTCGAGGCCCGACGCCATGCCCATCCGCACACGTAGGCCGCGCAGCAGCGGAGTGCCGGACGGCTGCGGCACCTGACCGCCTGAGCTGGACGCCTGCGGCGGGCATCAACGACGGCCCCATCAACGAAGAACAAGCACACACCAACACACCACCCTGCAGCCACCCAGCAGCCAACCACCCACCCGATGGAAACCGCGAACCAGGGCGCCCTTGCAGTGCAACGGAGTCAGCGGCTGCGACGACGTGGTCAGCGAGGCGCCCCAGGTTGGTCTTGCGCCCAGCTGCGGCGCCGTCAAGTAGCCACTGCTGGCCGCCGTGGAGCCAGGCTGAGGCCGCGGCGCACCCGCCGCCGCTTGCACCGGGCTGCTGCCGCCATCCGCAGCGGAAGGGTCCGTCGGCAGCTCCTGGTCTACGCGCTGTCTGAGCAGGCTTCCAGCTGTAGCGCGCTGGGCCGCGAATGATGAAGCATGGTGGCTTGCAGATGACGGGTTGCCCGTGCATTCGCCCGACCGCCGCACGCCCAGCAGTTCTAGTAGCCGCGCCGCCGGGGCCCTGACCCGCGCCCCGGCCGCAGCCGCCTCGGCACCGAGGCTGGCGCTGGTTGTGTCCGGGGAGGTGGTGGGACCCGAGCTTGCCGCAGCGCCGTCCAGTGCGTCAGCGGCGCTGGGGCCAGCGCGGCTCTGCACGGAGACCAGCTCTCCGTCCGGGTGCGCCAGGAGCTCCTCCGGCCTGCATGTTGGGGCCAGCAGGGGTGTGGGAGCACAGGCGACTATGTATGACACACACACGGCAGCAAACACAGCCTCGCGCCTCTCACCAGGGCGCTGCCATCAGCGCCAGCTGGCAGTCGGCCGCGAAGGCGCAGGCGTGTGTGGGGGATGCGAAGGCCACGATAAACGAGTCGCCCTCCGTCGCGCTCTCGTAGCCGCCGTGCTGAGCCAGGGCTCGGCGAATGGTGGTGTGGTGGACCCGGAGGGCCTCCTCCATGCACTGGCGGGGGTTTGGGGTGCGGAGGAACGAGAGGCGTGGTAGGGAAGCATGGTGATCCGAGGGTCAGGCAGGGCAAGCACGGACGGGCGCTGAAGCGGCTGCAGCCGCCTCCGATAGCCCCGGCCCAGCTGCGCTGAGCGCGCACCGCTGGGCTGAGCGCCTCCCACAGCACTGTCGAGTTCTGAGGTGGGTGGCACGGCAGCAGCGAGCGAGAGACACGTGCTTCAGGCACGCACACGCAAGTTGCGGCCATTGACCACGGACCAAGCAAGTCCCAGGGCCAGGGTGCTAGGGGTCCCATGCACGCAGGCAAGGTAGGGAGCGGCCATCTACAGGTGGCTGGGTCATGCACTCTATGTTGGTCCCCTCCTCGGACTCCACCTGGACATCCGTGATCAGCAGGGTGGTGTTGGGGCCCGCCTTGGGCGCCTTGATGCGTCCTAGCAGATCCACGTTCCCCTGCCGCGATCGGACCACCAGCAGCGCCGCCGCGGCCAACAGGAGCAGCAGCATCGCGGCGCCGGC
Organism: Chlamydomonas sphaeroides; assembly: GCA_001662425.1. NCBI lineage: Eukaryota > Viridiplantae > Chlorophyta > Chlorophyceae > Chlamydomonadales > Chlamydomonadaceae > Chlamydomonas > Chlamydomonas sphaeroides. Next base: position 13,863 of record BDDC01000016.1, read on the forward strand.
CGCCGTGATCCCAGCGATGGCGCCGCCGCCGAGTCCTTGCGACGCTGTGGCCTGCGCAGCCTGAGAAGAACCTGCATATTGTGGTGGCCACACACACACATGTATGTGTTACCTACATGTTATCTATTTCGGAACACACATGTATGCATGCATGACTGACTGCCCAGCGACAGATGCACGATGTCCTTCGCGTGGAGCTCTACTACTGAACCCTGAGGGACTACCACACCTCTGGACGCTTGCGAGGGCGACGCCTTCCAGTACATAGTTCCGATATTGGACTGATACCAGGATCGAATCGTGGCTGGGTCGTGGAAATCCAGGTAGTACCCAAGCACTGCCGCCATCAGTGACGTGGCTTTGTTGGCCGCTGCCGCCTCAGCCAGGGCCACGTCCGAGTCCGTGCCGTTGGCGCTGCCGGGTTGCTGCTGCGGCAGCAGTCCAAGCGCGGCGTGGGAGGCGGCCCAGTAGATCCAGTTCTGTCGATGAGACGGTGTGGGAGGCGGGACGGGCGAGGGCGGGCGGGTGGGGCGGACATGGGGATGGGGCGGACATGGAACCTGGGCAGCTAGATATCAACAAGTTACTGAGTGGAGCCGTGCTGGCGCGTACATATATACAAAGACGAGCTGGGTGTAAGGGGTCGTAGCGAAGCTGCATCTGAGATGGTGCCGTACAACCTGTTGTACGGTATCCCTTGCTTCTGCGGCAGGCAGGTAGAATGCTGCCCGACCCCGCTTGCCGGCCGCAACTGCTCTTCGCGCGTGCGGCTACCTGCAGCGTGGGCATGGGCATCATGGCCGCTTGACTGGGATGGTGCACTGCGAGCAAGGGGGCAGGGGGCCGAGGGGGACTCCAGAGCTTTAAGTGGCCTTGTCAGCACCCAAGCGGCTGCACTACTGGGCTGTGCATTCGTAGAAGGAAGCCAACACGCAGCCCTCCGAGGGCCCCTCTCCAAAACCGCCCCCACCCGCGTGCCACAGCGCCCTCATGTAGGTCAGGGCTGCGTCCCCCGGCAGCCCCGCCGCCTCATAGCTGCTGACGTTGAAGGCAGACGCCGGGGCGCGCCACCAGGGGAAGCGCGAGTAGGCGGAGCCATTCCAGGCCAGGGAGTCGGCGGAGTTGGCGTTGGTCGTCGAATGGAAGAACCCTAGCGTGCGGCGGACAGCGCCGGTGACGGTCTGCCGCTGCTGCCACAGCTCTACGAGGCTGAGCGGGAGCGCCTCCAAGTCTTCATGCCGGCGGGGCAGACACGTAGCGACGACAGGGGCGAACGTGAGATGGTGCCAGTAGGGAATTGATGATACAGAACTAGAAAATGGGCATGCAGCGGGCTTTACGAAACCGGTGTACTACAAGGAGGTCGGTACCGCGACCGGAGGGCTGGAACCGCCTACACGCCCTGTCCCTCCCAGGGCAGGGTGCGCGGAGCTGAGCTGCCGCTCTCACCTGTTCCACTGCTAATGAGCAACAACGGAGACAGCACTGAGTAGGGCGCCCGGTTGAGGAACGTCGGCGCTTGGGCGCTGCTCGCGTGTGTGTCGGCGGCGCGGGCCGTGGCTGCCTCCGCAGCCTCCGCAACAGCCATGACTTGTGGGCCGCACTGCATTCCGGAAACAGTAATGTCCAAGAGGGAGGCTTTGGGCGCGTCCGCTCCGCTGGCGTCAGCGGCCTCGTCCCATCCTGCCTCGCTCCCCAGGTACAGCAAGTCGTGGTTGGCGCTAATGGCACACAGCTCCACGGTGCACGGGACCAGCGAAGGGCTGCCAGAGGAGCGGTCCACGACGAGGCGGCTGCCGGGCAGCGGCGCGACGCCCAGGGCGCCAGGCGCCCGCAGCTGCGGCGGCGCGCCCTGGCCGATGAAGGGAATCGCGAAGTCCCACTCAATCGTAAACTGGGGTTTGACGACGGAGGGCGGAGGGATAGGGCACGCATGGAGCGGATCAGGCCTTGGCCGAGCGTAGCAACCCAGCCGTCATGTTTCTTCATTCCCCCTGATTGCCTGCTTCTACTGCTTCCCGGCGCTGCCCCCTTGCAGCCGGTCCTCACCAGGCATCCCTCCTCCGACAGGAAGTGGGGCGACACGGCCGCACACGTCTCCAGCGGACTGCCGCTGGTGGCTGC
>BDDC01000016.1:16429-36722 GCA_001662425.1 Chlamydomonas sphaeroides
AAAGCCCTGGCCCGAGCCCCCTGTCTGGCACACGCTGGCGGCGATGGCCATCAGCACGTGTCCCAGGGCGCCACAGTCGGGGTCCGGGGTCACGCACAGCCCGTGGCGGGGCAGCGAAGAGCCGCCGGGCAGGGCCGCCGCCCTCGCGTGCGCCTGCAGCGCCGCCAGCAGCCCCTCCCAGTCGTCGGGCGGAGCAGCGGAGGGCAGCGCGCCGGAGGAGTGCAGCGCCGCCAGCGCGTCCGCCCGGTAGAGCAGCAGCAGGTAGGCGCGGGGGTGCAGCAGCCCGGTGAGGCCTGAGGTGGCCGCGCACGAATTCTCCTCAATCTCGAAATGAGTGCGTCCGACGGTGTCCTTGATGAAGCCCACATCCGTGCCGCTGAAGTCCGAGTGCCACAAGTCGTACGACCGGCTTGTGTCCTGTGCGTGGCGAGCAACGCAGAAAGCCATGGCAGGGCTTTCAGACGGTGGGGACTTGGATGTCTCAGTAAGGATAAAATGGATTAATACAGCGTCGCTCCAATTTCGGCCGAACGCGTGGCATGGTCATGCATCCAGAAGCCAGCGCAGCAGCAGTGGGCCAAGCCATGGATGGCCCGTCAGTCGGCGAGATAGATTACGCCAGCTAGGAATCGCCAGCAGCGGAAGCGAGCACGCCGCACACGAAGACACGTTAAGCGGCCGTGCCGTACCGTGCCGTACAGGTTATAGATTATTGACTTCGTTCTTCCTTTTTTTGTGCCGTGTGCGCGCTGCGGTGGCTGCTGACTGTAGACCCCGCCGCTTACCAGTTTGGAGTATGCGTTGATGTCGAGCCCGTCATTAACCTTGTCCGTCGTGGGCATGCGCTCAATGTCGCCTGTCGCAAGTTTGGTTGAGCCGCAAGGAGGAAGACGGGGCAGGCTTGGCCATGCCTGGCGCGCGCGCGACCGAGTCAGAGATGGCTGCGGCCTGCTGCTGGCAAACAGGTCGCGGGCCACCGCCGGCAATGCCTATGGGATGGCCGCGCTGAGCTCGGTTTGGGAGGCCGGCACGAACCAGATGGACGACGGAGTACTCACCCGCGACGGCACCCAGGGCTGCGATGCGCTTGGATAGTAGAGTCGACATGATACCGCCAGCCCAAGAGGGGCTAAGCCGCCACGTGAGGGCCTGTAGCACAGAAGGGTGCACGCGATCCGCCGAGGGTGGAGAGCAGCCGGACAGGGCGTCGAGAACAAAAAACATTTGCATAGCAAGGCAGCGAGAAAAGATAGATGTGCCGGGAGCAGGGCCGGGAGCAGGCCAGGAGCAGGGCCGGGTCACACACCCGCTTTCGTCGCTCGCGACCCGGCCTTCCCACCCGCATCAGTCATCAGCACCCGTCTCGCGGGTATATAGCAAGAGCTTACATCGGTTGTCGAGTCGCAAACGGACGCGCAAGGCTCGGAGGAGAGGACCTTAGTAAACAGCTCCGCGACCGCCTCATCACTTGTTAAGGCAGTTGCTCTCCTACGTCGCGGTGAAAGCATAGCGACACCATTGCATTAGGAAGCCGAGCTCGTATAAAAGGGTCGCTTGTCTCGCTCAAACCTCACCAGGCACCACCCACGGCCTGAAGGCAAGCTGTATCAAGCGTAAAGGTGATGCTAACGCCAGCGTTGCTGCTGTTCAGATACAATGCCAAAACAAAATTTGCAAACAAGCTTCTGGCACGCATGTTCGCTATCCTCTAAGGACAAGGTTTGTCATGACTTCGGCGTGTTTTTATTGTATGAACGTACACCTTGGACAGGCAGTAAACGAGTTCACTCATACACTGCATGACGACATGCGGGTTTTTGCTTCTGCAGCCACACAGGAAGCATCATAACGTTATCTTGCAAGGGAAGCGGCAAAGTCTCAAGGCAAACATCCTCAAACTGTTCCGCTTGATTTTCTGGGATGCCCGGCCCGACCGAGTGTAGCACTGTGCTGTCATGCTTGAGTCAGACTGTCCCCAGCTCTGGCCTACTGGACGCATGTGCACTTCTCCGACCCAGGCAGACCCCGACCTCAGTACAAGCAGCGGCGTCGCCCGCCACCGCAATGCGACATCCAACTGACGGATCGACCAGGGTCGACCTCACACTCTTGGTGTACACGCCTACATCCCGACTGTCGTTGACATGCCCCGTGATGGGAATCCGCTCGATCTTACCTGCCGCAGGAGGTCCTCGCGGCCTGCCGTGAACGGGGGGATCGCCGCAAAGAGGGCGGGGACACGTGTCTTATTAAGGGTAAACCGTCACCTTTCATCCCAGACTACGCAGGAGATATCGATGGATTCACGTTTTCGCAGGTTACAGATATCCTTCTTTGACTTCGTTCTAGTTTATCATGAAGGGTACACCCGCACTGGGACGCACGGGGGCAACGTCCATTGCGCGTCAGCTCCTACACGCCACTGCCATTACCAGCGACAGTGCCAGGCTCGACGACGCTTGATAAGCAACTATAAGAAGCGAGTACCGCTTTTGCAACGTGCTTACGTCGGGCGCTGAGTTCCTCCGAGCCGCACGCCGGGCCGAAGGCGGCTACCCTCGGCTACCACTCAGCGCCCGGCCCGTCCCGGCCGGTGTCCCCACAAGCACCAACTTTCGACGCTAACGATACCGCAATGACCAGCTCGAAATGGCATTCGACAAGGATGCCACTGACCCTCGTCAAGAGCTAGTGACAAAGGTTGCCGTACGGGGGTCAAAACACAGGGTTCAGGGAAATTCCAAGCTCTATGGACACCGGCGCCGTACGGGATCAGGATCAATTACCTCCCTCTGTCACTTTGTTCCCGCAACTACTTCAACACCGTTTGAAGCGAGCTGGGCGCTGGAGGGGTTGGGTGCGTCTCAACAACCCCTGACAACCGCATTGGAAAGGGCGAAAGAGCGAAACCCAACCTCCTTCCTGCGATCCTATGTACAGCGACGCTCACATACATACGACCAACATCGAAGTCTCCGCCTGCCTGCAAGCCCAGCCTGCACTGGCGCACTCAGTCCGCGCCAACGGCATGGAGGCCGCCAGGCGGCCGTCGCGGCCCTGCCTGCAATCCAGGCCTTCCTGCGCTGGTAACTGCATACATGGAAAGCCCTTCCTGTGTCCCTCTGGCCTCATTTTTTCAACAAACAAACACCCAGCCCTGCGCACCTACATGAGCCGCACCGACACCACCAGCAAGTACGTCAACGCCCGGGCACACGGCTCCCCAGCGGCCGCAGCCAGCCAGCACCTCGTGCAGCCGCCGCAGCTCGCGTGCATGCGAGTGCGCGAACCCGCAGCCCACAGCTCGCAGCTCACAGCACGTACGGCACGAGCGCCTTGCGGCGCGCGGGGTACTCGCTCCCAAAGTGCTGCCCGTACCACCTGCGAGAGGCAGGGCGGTCAGGGGCAGGGTGCGGATGCGTGGCAGCGGTCGAGGGCCAGCACCACGTGCTTACGGGCGCTCGCACTGCCTCTTGCTGCCTGGGCGGTCCAGGGCAGTCTTGCGGCCTCGCCCTGTCCTCTCCCCGGCGGGCTTGCGCGAGCAGCCGCCTCGCTGTAGCGGCACTAGCGCAGCATACAGCGCCCCGCGGCATGCTGTCTTCGCAATACGCACGGCGGCGCGCGGCAGCACGGGCTCCCGCCCGCAGCCCCAGCCACATAGGCCGAACTCACTTATGGTGCGCCAGCGCGCGCGGGACGAAGGTGGACGCCCCAAACAGCGCCCACGCAAGGCCCGGCCAGCTCCACAGCGCGAGCGCGTACCCCACCCACTCCACCAGCTCTCCTGCATGCGGCGCCGGGCGGCTGAACGTCAATCACGCTGCGGCCCGCCGGCCCGCGCGCAAAGGGAACCGCGGGGGCCGGCCACGTGCAACCGGCCCGCCGGTTGTGGGCATGCTCTTGTGCGTCAAACCATCGGGGGCGGGCCCTAGCGGGGCCGGACCGACGCCATGTGCGAAGTGCAGCAGCGCGGCGGGCATGCGCCGGCCGGCATGCCCCACGCGAGCGCGTCGTCGGCATGTCTTGTGGGCAGTGCAACGCTGTGGGCCAACGCACCTAGGTAGTTGGGGCAGCTGACGAGCTCGTAAAGGCCGCCCCGGGGGATGAAGTAGTTCGCCCGCACCGCCCTCAAGGCCGCGCCGCCGCTGGCACTGTCCTGCGGTGCCGCTGCCGGTGTGACTGTGGGTGAGCCGGCGGGCTCTGGCGACGGAGACGACCGGTCGATGGCGGCAGCGGGCGCTGTGCCGCCGCCGTCGGCGTTGACGCTGCTGGCGGAGCCGGAGCCCGAGCCGTCAGACAGGAGCGCCTGAGCCTTGGCGGCGCCGCCGTTGCTGTTGGCGGCGCCGCCATTGTTGGCGCGCCTCATGGCTAGGCGGCCTGCTCGCAGCTTTAGGTCGGCCCAGCGGTTGATGATGGTCCCAACACCGTAGAGGATGACCCCTGGACGGTTAGGGAGTGGTTGGGGGTACGGTCGGCAAGCCGTAGAGACCCCGCTTTGCGTACCGCCGCTCGGGCCGCTAGGTGTCAGCGAGCGGCACTCCGTGATTGCCCTTACCGATGATGAAGCGGGGGTCGCGTTCCCAGCCGCTCGGGTAGGACGTGCACGCCAGCTGTGCGGCGATGAGGTAGGTGAAGAGAGTGTTTGGGAAGATACCGGCGATCGTGATGCCGATTGCCACCGTCCTGTGGGGGCCGGAAGCACCAGGGTTGGAGCTATACAGGGCAGGCAATCGTGGCCACCCCAGGCAGCCGTTCGGGCCGCGATAGGCCTACCACATGTACGGCACGGCACGCACTTGGAGCTGTACGGCATGATCAAAGGCGTGATCAAGCCACGGTAGACGTAATGCAGCAGCCAGCCGCACAGCAGTATAACGTTCGTGACCCGGACCTGGGGTGGGATGGGCGAGGCATGGGCGAGACAAAGCGAGCGTGAAGAGTTGCAAAGGGGCGGAAGCATCACAGCTAAGCATGAACATTTGCGCAGCCCGCCTTTGTGGGCGGACGCACCTCGCTGTAGGGCTCTGGCGCAGCGAGACCGGAATAGAGGAGATATACCACGAGGGAGAAGATGACGCCAGGAATGAAGTCGGACACCTGCGGGTGTGTGGTAGGGAACACGAGGGGAACATGGCACGACGTCTTCGGGTTTATGTGCTTTGTCGCTGTGTCAGAGTTGTGCGTCCGCTGCCCGTGTAGCCTGCTTACCATGTGACCAATGCGTTGCGGAATTGGCGGACCCCACTTCGCACGAACGACCTTGGCATCCGTCGCGAATCTCCCGTAGAGCGCCGGTTCCGAGAACTGAGCATGGAAGGATGCTAAAACAATAATTGCCGCGGCGCTGAGCAGAGATACATGGAGCCAAAGCAGGCCGGCCACGTCGTGGACTTCGCAGTGGGGAAAGTCAGCCATGGCTGGTGACCGATATGTGGTATCTGAGCTATGTATCAGCTATTTATGACCACGCGCAGGGGTGGTGGACAACAAATGGGTGAGAGCGGGCCCCGTGCGGGAAGCTGTGGGGGCAGGAGGGAGCACCTTGCCGCCATCGCATATAGACTTACACTCCGTACGGGTTGGCACACGGACGCCACCGTCCTCAATCCTTTTGCCCGCAGCACGCAGTGAAAGCCTAGCGTCGGTCACGAGGGGCCGACTGGCCGCAACAAACCATGCACAGACTGACAGCCACTGGCCCAGCGTCTCAGGGCGTCTACCACCTTTAGCCCGCACAGCAGCCAACCTTCGCTACCTACAGCATGCCCCCGACGAGTATCTAGCCATTGCACATCCGCCGCAGGCATCCCGCCAGCTCCTCACTTCTTCACCACGCCCTTGGCCAGGCTTGACAGGAGCCCGCCTGCGAGCATGATACAACGCGTCGAGGGACATGGGTGTTTGGCTACGGCTCGAGACACGGTCTGTACGCTGACATAGGAGCCTCCAGCGCATCCCGCGCCCAAAGCTGCCTCTGCTAGATATGAGATCGCTTGCCCAGCTTACCTGCAGCGCCGGGCAGGTAGTCCCCGAAGTCGCCAAACCGCGATGTGGCTAGCGCTGTCACCTCGGCCGCCTTGTCGCCCAGCATGGACCCAAAGGTGCCCAGCGAGCCGGCCTGACAAGAGAGGGAGGCGCATGGCAGGACGATCACGCGGGGACGATGCAGCGCAGAACAGGACAGCGCAGCACCACACAATGCACGACGCGACGAGCGCCGGTTCCGGCTCCGAGAACCCCAATAGCGCTCCCCGCTCGCTGCAGCCAGCAGCGCCCGCGACCGCGCGCCCCGTCGACAGCCGGGGAAGCAGCGGGCAGCCGCGGGTCGGAGGCATATGTCCAGCAACCCCACCTGAAGGCGGGCGTGCAGCGCGCTCAGCGCAGCAGCGCCCACGGACGCCGCCGAGCCGCCCGAGTGCGCAGCGGCCGGGGCCGAGTCGGCGGAGCCGGCGCCGCCCGCGCCGCGGCCGCCGCGGGCGCTGCCCAGGTCTGCGAATGAGTAGCTGTCGTGTGCGTCTCCCCCCAGGGGCCCCACAGCTGCGACCGGCAACGCAACCCACAGGCAGGGGCAGCCGTCAGCGTCCGCGTGGCAGACACGGTCTCTGTAGCCTTGCTGGTCCCCGCACAACCCTGCACGGGTGGCATGTGCTCCCGCGGCCTTCCAGAGCCCGGCATTGCCCGGCGCCCAGCCCCCGGATGCTCACACGAGACGACGCGGCTGAGGGCGCCCATGCTGGCGCGCATGCGAGCGGCCGCCAACGAGCCGGTGCTGCCAACGGCGCCCAGGCCGCCTGCGGAGCCCAGCGCGGCCTGCTGCGCCATGCTGGTGGCGGCGGGCGCCGAGATGGGCAGGTACTGGAAGCGTTGCGCCACGGGCAGCACGTTGAGCGGGTTGGACTCCTGCGGGCACACAGAACCACACCCCCACGCGGTCACGGCCAGGAGACGGCACTCGCAAGCTCATCTCCACGGAGCCCCCAGCATGCTAACGACCAGGTCTCAAGCCGGGCACGTTCTATATTGAAAGCCGGGCTGCGGGGCGCTGTGCGCAGCCACTGGGGCCCTGCCGGGCCCAGCCCGGCCGCACCTGCAGGCCTGCGCTGGCCAGCTTGCCGGGCGTCTCGGGGTGGGCGCGCTGCAGCTGGATGAGCGCCCCCAGCAGCACAGCCACGCGCTGGAAGTAGCGCGCCACGTTGGCCCACAGGTGGCTCTCGTAGGTGGCCCAGTCGATGGGGTCCAGGCAATCCTGCGCCGCGACAAAGCGGGAGGGCGGGGATGAACCGAGGGACAGCGCAGCTGTCATACCAGGGCGTGCGCACTGGGAAAGGTAGCTCCGCCTGGAGTTAAGGGCAGTGGGGTGCACCGGCGCTGGCCGCACGATGTGGCGCGGCTGGCGGCGCTCGGCCAGGCCATGGGCGGGCGAGACAGGCTGCCCCTAGCCCAGCGCCAGCCCGTTCCATAGCGGTGCCAGCCGCACCTGCAGCATCAGCTCCAGCGCCGCTGCCTCCTTCTTCCGCTCCGCCAGCGCCGCCACCACCGTGGGGTCGGCCATCTCGGCGCCACCGGGCAGCAACCCCATGCCCACCGCCATGGCCGCCGAGGCTGGCCCCGCCGCGTTGGCGGGCCCAGCGCCCGGCGCGGGCTTGGCGGTCACTGGCCTGCCGCCGACTAGCACGTCACGCACGAAGCGGACATCCATGAGCAGCTGCAGCACGCCCTTCTCGCTAAGCCCGCGAGCGTGCAGGGCCCCTACGCCGGGCTGCAGCAGCTGCGCGTAGGTGGCGGTCACAGCGCGCGAGAGCTCCCATTCAAAGGCCTGCAGCGCCTCGGGCGCTGCGGGGTGGGGCCGATGCGGTGCGGGAAGCGGGGTTCGTCAGGCATGGCTGAGACGTGCTGATGTTGAGGTCGTTGCCAGGTGCTTTAACCCATGGCCTTACCGATTCGGGTGTCGCCTGCTCGTCGCACCTCGGCGCATGCCGCCGATAGCAGCAGCAGCACCGAGGCCGAGGGCGAGGCGGGCAGGCTGAAGCGCATGTCCGCCAGCGGCTCCGCCAGCGCGTTCTCCGCCTCAGACGCGATCACCGTCTCCTGCAGTGCGCACATAGATGACATGGACGAGTCAGGGCGGCGACGACCAGCGCCTTCGAGCACGCTGCACATACGTCCTCCCTCCGAAAGCGGCGCCGCTCCTGCTGAGACAGTGCACCTGCTAGTTGAGAGAGCCGTGTCCCTGACCAGTGCTGCCCTGGCCCTGATAGCCCCAGGGCCCCCTGTCCCTGACCAGCGCTGCCTCACCTGCCACGACAGCGGCACCGTGTTGCTGGTCAGCAACTCGTCCGCCAGCACCAGCGCCCGCAGCTCCGAGGCTAGGCTGGTGGCAGCCCACGACGCCCAGCTGCGGTAGGCCGCCACGGCCGCCGACCGCAGCCGCTCCATCACGCCCGTCAGCCGCGCGTTGCCGGCGGCGCCGCGCCCGGCCCGGCCCCCGATGGCGCGGTGCGATGCGTGCGACGAGAGAGCGCCGGCGTGGCCACCAGACACCGCGGCCTGCGGGTGCGACATGGCAGCACGGTAAGCCCCTCGGGGCACGAGGGATGCGGGGCAAAGCAGGCAAGCCGGGAGGGCCAGGAGCGTTTCAGGGTCGCCGGCTGTGACGACGCGTGCTGGCCCAGCCCACCTTCCACCCCTCCGGCGGCCCCAGCACGACCGGCAGGCAGCGCGAGTCCGACGCAAGCGCCGAAGCGAGGCGGCCGATCAGCACGATCTGCTCTACGGCGAGGCAGCCCGCGGGGCCCTCGCGGGGGCTGCCCAGCTTGTCCAGCCGCGACTGCAGCCTGCGGGGCAGGAGGCAGCGAGGCGGCAGGCGGCCGTTGCAGTGAGACGCCGCTGCACGCGAGAGGCGCGGCGGGGTGTGCTGCCAGTCGGAGCTTGGCGCGCCACCGGCAGGGCCGCGAACATACGAGCGTCAACGTTGCGGCACTCACATCGCGACGATGGCGCCCACCAGCTCCATGCACTTGCTCTGGACGAACGGCTCCAGCTCGGCCGCACGGCTCCCCTACGGCAGTACCAGGCACAGGAAGGGCGTTAACCACCTGCACCGCCGCTGCCATTTCTCCAGCTGCCTGTCGCCAGTAGCAGCTCCATGCCGGGGCACATGCCCTTAGACCAGGCTCTCGCGTGTCGCGTGCTCGATGTCACCCAAGAGCCGGCCGGCTATCGCACCTGCATGTCCCGCTTGATAGCCGCGAGGCTGCTGTGCAGCGACGAGTGCGGGCGTCCGTGCGGGTGCAGGAGCTGCTGGCTGACGGCCTCGGAGGCCGCGCGGGAGAGCGAGGCGGCCGAGGGCGAGGCCGAGACGGGGGTTGAGTGCACGCCGGGCGGCCACACGGCCGCTTCGGCGGTACCCACGAGCAGCAGCGCGGCCTGCGGTGTGCCGGCAAGGGCAGTGTTGAGTGCTACGATCCCCCAACATGCGCCGCAGCGGCAGCCAGCGTGGCCCTTGCGGGCTCAACGGTGTCCCCCTGTCGAGCACATCCCAGCTCGCCGCGTACCTGCAGGATGGCCCGCAGGTCGTCATCGAAGCGGCGCTGGATGGCCGACACCTGCTGCCGATACGCCCGGCCGCCGGCGGCAGGGCCCTCGGCCGATGGCGCCCCCATCGCGGCGTCCGCCGCCGACGCAACCTCCCCAGACCGCCCGACCGACACCGCGCGGCTCGCGGCGCCGTCGGCGCCCAAGGCCGCGGCGGCAGCCGCGGCCGGAGCGCCGCCGTCCCAGCCCTCCACCGGCCACACTCGGGACAGGACGCAGCCGGCGGGCTCAGCGTCGGCCTCCATGGCGGCGCGGAGGCAGGCGTCGAGCGGCCCCTCCAGAGACTTGGCCACGGCGGCAAAGGCCTCTTCCAGCAGCTCCCGGCAGCGCGCCACAAAGGGAACGTGGAAGATCTCCTGCCACACCTGCAGCTGGCGACCTACCACCCACTCCGACACGGACTCCCAGCTGCCCAGGTGCGGCGCATCGGCGGCAGCGGCCGCGCCCGACGCAGCCGTCGGCAGCGACGTCAACGATGCCGACGGGTGGTGGTGCCCGAGCCCATGGCCGTGCGCCGCGCCGGCGCCGTGGCCGTGGCTCTGCGCGTGGCCCACGCGCGGGCGCTTGGCGCTGGCGGCGTTGGCTCGGGCGGCCGCGGCGCCGGGGTGCTGCCAGGCTGCGATGACGGACCGGACCTGCGCCTCCACCTCCACCAGCGCGCCGGCGCTGGTGAGGCCCGCCAGCAGCTTGGAGCTCTGGCCGGAGAAGTCCTCGGCCACGGCGCGCAGCCAGCCCACGCACGCGTGCTCGACCTACGCACACAGCGAGGGGCCAGCCTTGACGCCTCAGGGTCGGCATGCGAGCCGCGCGTCAGGGCCCGCTGCGACGCTGCCTCTGAGCTGTGTGGACCAGGTAGCGGTTCCTGATTGGGGTCCCCGACGCACCTGGCCCGATGAGAGCGCCGAGAGGCGCTCCATGATGGCTTTGTTGGTGCGCCGCCAGGCGTCCGCTTCCGGCGCGCCTCCGGCAGCGGCGCTTGCGCCGGCCGAGCTGCCACCGACGTTCGTGCGGCCGCCGAACAGCAGCTCGCTGCAGCGACACAGAGCACCAAGGAGGGAAGGGACGCGATCACAGCCACGCACCGCAGCCGCTGCACCAAGGCCCCGGCGCCGACGCATACTGGCAGGCTGGGCCTCTTCTTCAAGAGCTCCCACCAGCAGTCTCTAGCAGAGCAGCGGCACTGCCCACGCCCTGGCCCTGGTCCATGGCGGGCACAACCCCACCGCCCTTCCCGCGCTGCGTCCTTGCGCACCTGTAGTCCGCCTCCTCCTCGCGGCACCGCTGCTGCAGCAGGCACGACGAGTCCGAGGTGCGGCCCACGCCGCCGGATCCCGAGGACGCCAGGAACAGCTCTCCGACCTGAGTGCGGTGGCGGCAGAGGGAAGGGGGTGGGGCTCCGCCCGTTCCAACAACTGGCTCGGCTGGATGGGACCTAGCCCCCAGAACACAGGGCATGGGCTGCGGCTGCGAGGCATCCCCCTTGCGGCTTGGCCTTCCCGCGGGCGCGCCTACTGCTGGACATTACGGAGCGCACCTGGGCGATGGTCAGCTGCGCCGCCTGCGCGACGGCCGACAGCACGTCAGCAGGCGCCGGCGGCGCGGCATCGTCGGTCGCGGCCACGGCAGCGGCCACGGTCTGCGCGATCATGGTCCGGCGAGCCGCCAGGAAGGCCTGCGGCGGGTACACAAAGCAGCAAGCAAGTCGAAACCCTACCCCGGCTACCTGCGCCGCCGCCGGCAGCCTAAACCACCACAGTGCTGCAGCATATGCCGCGTAAGTGACCGAGTACAGATGCCCTAAGCTCCGCACTGCTTCAATCTGCCCCGCTCCGCCGCCGCGCGCCCTGCCTGCAGCAGCGCCGCCGCGTCGTGGCCTTGCAGGCTGGCTAACGCCGCCAGCACGTCTGCCGCCAGCTCCGTCGGCAGCTGCCGCTCGCTCGCAAGCGCCACCTGCGCCGCATCCACCACCTGCTTCCTGTGGATGGCACCGGACATGCAGCATACGCCAGGGAGCGTCGGCACGCCGCATGCCTCTCAGCCCCAGCCAAAACACGCAGTCCCAAGCTATGCCAATCGGACATCCGGCACTTTCGCATCGCTTGCGCAGCGGCGACCTCGGGCGTCCCATGCCGCGAGCAAGTCGCCAGGCCGCACCCCTGCCGCGGGCCTCAGGCCGCCGTGCCGAGCCCCCGACCCACTTGAACTTGGTGACCGTGGGCCAGTGGTGCCGCAGCAGCGGGAACTTGGCCAGCGCGGCGCGTGAGAAGCCCTGGTCCAGCAGCTCATGCACGGTCTCGGAGCGCAGGAAGCGGCGCGCGGCGTCCAGGTAGCGCGCCGCATCTAGGCAGCCCCAGATGAGCTCGGGCGTGTCCACCAGGTACTTCACACGGGAGCCCACGGCTGGAGTCCGGGATGGGAGGGATGGGGCAAGAGAGGGAATGGGAAGGGAGGGAGGTGCGTGGTGCGGTGTCCCGGGGACGAGCAGGAAGGACGAAGGGAGGATAGAAGGGTCGGGCGGCAGTGGGCAGGGGCTCACCGAACAGTTCCTCGTGCTTGGTGAGCGAGTCGCGCTTCTCGTTGAGCAGCGAGTCGGACGAGGTAAAATTGTGGGCCAGGCTGGTGAAGGCATCCTGTTATGGCCCGTGGGGAGGGGGCAGCAAGCGCGGGTCTGGGTGCAGTGCCAATACAGTGCCAATACCCTGGCTGCGCCCCTGTCCATACCTGGATGGTGCGCACGTTGCTTAAAATGGTGTTTGTGTTGTTGGCGATATTCAGGATCTTATCAGCGCTGTCAATCAGGTCCCTGCACACGTGCGAGGTAGCGCGGAGTGAGCGTGCGCAACCCATACCCGGCCGTAACCCATACCCGGCCGTCGTAACCCGCCTGCCCCGGCAGGCCTTGTCGAGCAGGTCCCCCCACACCCATGGCATCCGCACCGGTATGAGTCGCCCACGAGGTTGCGCAGCGCAAGCTTCTTCTGCTCAATGTCCTTCCGTGTGCGCCCCTCAATCTGTCACACGTCACGCCAGTACCCGTACCGGAGCACAGCGCAGGGTGTCCGAACATAAGTATGCTTGCCCCCGGCAGGTCGAGGGTCGAGGCCAGGCCTAGTGCACTCGGCAATTTGATCGGGAGCGAGCAACCTCCCAAGCTTCGTTACAAGCCTCTAGCGCGCACCTCTCTGATCTCAGAGATAGTCTTGGTTGTAAACAAAGCCTCTGCTCCACGCTGAGCCTCGCTTAGCTTCGGCTGTGCGGGCTGCACCCCGGGCAGACCCCCGGCGTGGCCAGCAGCTCCAGAGTGCTGCATTGTCATAAGCTCTCCGTATTTGACGGGCCGACAGCCCGGAGTAGCCTAGCGTGGATGCTGCATTCTGCGCGACGAAGGCCGCAGCAGCGCGGGGTCAATCCAGGCCACGCAGAACAACGGCAGAATGGCTTGGGGAGGCGTGTTACTGGCCTAGTTGCGCGAAAGCGGGTAAGCCCATGCCGCGGCAACTGCCGGTGACCGATGTGCCTGTGTTGGACCGCGACGGGCTGCAGTTCTGCTACTTACTGCACCATTTTAACATACCACCTACAAAGCCGCACAACCGGCTCGCGCTTTCAGCAGCCACGCATGCCGCTGACCCTTCGCGGCTGCCTGCTGCACCAGCGCGGCCTGTGCGCCGCACTTAGGGCGTCGCGATGCCGTCAGCATACAGCGTGTAGGCTGGTGGCGGCCGCGTCGCCAGCAGCCGCTCGCGACTCAGCCAACGTCACGAGCAGCGCCCCGACGTCGCAGCGCCGCCGCCTCATCACAGCCCAGGTCGCCAGCTTGCGGGACCTGCCGACGGCATCCACGCTCCTGCCGGCCTCTGGAACTGCTCCTGCCGCACAAGCGCCCGACGATGGCTTCGTGGCACCGCCGCCCGAGGAGTGGGCCCAGCACCCCCTCCTCATGGCGGGGTAAGACTCCGCCGGCACAGCCCGCCTGTGGCGCGCTGGCGCCAGCCCCAGGCCAGCGCATTCCCAAGCCCTTGACAAGCCCCCTTTCCTCACAGCCCAGCTACATGTCTCCGCCAGCCACGGCGCCCAGCTGGGCCATGTCCGCGCTCCCACCCTCGGATCATTGGACCTCAGCCCCCGCCACCCACCCACCAAGCCCACCCTGCTCGTCCGTGCTCCCCCGTTTCCCCCACCCCTAGCTGCGAGCCCGGCAAGCGGCTTCGTGTGGCAGTGCTGCTGAGCGGCGGCGTGGACAGCTCCCTGGCGCTGCGGCTGCTGGTGGCGGCGGGCCACCAGGTCACGGCCTTTTACCTGCAGATCTGGTTCCAGGAGGACTTCAGGTGGGACGGCTGAAAGGCGGGCGTAGTGGCGTGGATGCAGGCGGCATGGGGCCGTTAACGTACCAAGTGCTGGAGCTGGGCCCGGGCTGAGGCCGGGGCCAGGCTGCGTCGCGAGCGAGGCTGGGGCAAGGCGCTGACGACGGGCGGCTGGGGGTTGGGCCGGGATGGACGTCGGGGGCTCGGGGCTGGGCGAAGTCCCTGGGGCCTGGGGCTTGCGGACTGGCTTGGAGGACTTCTGTGTGCACCTGAGCCCGAGTAGTATCGGAGTGTCGGAGCTTGGGCGTGTGCTCTGGAGCTGGGGCCGACGCTGGGGCCGCGGCCGTGTGCCCGCGCCAGGATTTCAAGAAGCGCAAGCGCATCCGGCCGCTAGCCTGGGCGCTGCGGCGACGCTCTCACTCTTCACCCAACGCGCGCGCCGTCGCACCTCCACGCTGCAGGAACTTCTGGGACGCGTGCCCCTGGGAGGAGGACCTTGAGTACGCGCGGAAGGTGCGCGCGGGCCGGCTGCGGCTAGGCGCCGCGGCCAGGTCCTGGGCCGGGGCCTGACCCGCGTCTGGCAGCGCCGTGTGCGGTGCCCCCCTTCCCCCTCGGCCTTGGCGTCGTCACGGCGGCGCCGGCAGCTGGCCTCTGTCGCGTGTCGCCGAAAGATAGCCGCCGGGGATCGGCTCGCGCCGCGCCAGCGGCGCCCGGCGCTGCCTGCCACTCCCGGCGCCGCAGCCGATCCACCACGTGCCTAGCGGCCCTCCACCTTTGTAGTGCCCCGCCGCGGTCCCCGCCCCCCAGCCGCAGCGTCCGCTCCCTGGGCCCCTCCGCTGTGCAGGTGTGCGCCTCGCTGGGTGTGCCGCTGGAGGTGGTGCCGCTCACCACCGCCTACTGGGAGCGCGTGGTGTCGGCGAGCGTGGCGGAGATCCGGGCCGGCCGCACGCCCAATCCCGACATGTGGTGCAACAGCCGCGTCAAGTTTGGCGCCTTCTACGACTACCTGGACGCGACCCACGGGTCGGCCTTTGACCGCGTGGCGTCCGGCCACTACGCCCGCGTTGACCGCGTTGACCCGCGGCCGGCGGTTGGGTCGCCGGGGCAGCGGGGCGCGGAGGCGGAGGCAGAGGCGGAGCTGCAGGCGCGGCGGGGCAGCGGCGGCGAGGCGTCGAGCAGCGGCGGGGGCGAGGGGGATGGGAAGGAGGTGGCGCTGCTACTGACGCCGGACGCGGTCAAGGACCAGACCTACTTCCTGGCCAACCTGAGTCCGCGGCAGCTGTCGCGGGTCATGTTCCCGCTGGGCTGCCTCAACAAGAGCCAGGTGGGTGGCGCTGGCGTGTGGGAGTGGCTGGCGGGCGCGGACAGCAGCGGGGGGTTACGGCCCTAGCCGGCTGCAGAGGCGCACTCGGGCCACGTCCAGGTGCTGGGCCGTCACATGTGGGTCGCGCCCTCTCAGTCGCGTTGTCTCGCGGCCGCTGCCCCTCCCGCCCACCGCATCTCGCCCTGCGGCCACCCGCCCGCCGTCAGGTTCGCAAGCTGGCGGCGGCGGCCGACCTTGCCAACAAGGACCGCAAGGACAGCCAGGGCATCTGCTTCCTGGGCAAGGTAGGCAGGCAGGGCGGCAGGGCGGGGGCGCTGGGGTGGGGTTCGATCCGGGGCAGCGCACGGGCGCTGGGCGAGGCACGAGAAGGGGGCGGGGCGGGGGCAGGGCAGCGCTTTGTCGCCTGCCCAACTGAGAGCACCATGCGGCCGCTGGCCTACTGGCTGCTTAGGTGCTGGTTATCCATCGCCCATCCCTCCTCACCGCCGCCCTCTCTGCGCGCTGCACCACCCCTGCGTCCCCGTCATCATGCTTCCGCAGCCTCACCCGTAGCGTTCGTGCAAGTCGTCCGCTCCCCTCCTGCCTCCGCGTTCCTCCCGCGCTCCTCCTCCCCCTCTCCCTCCCCATCCAGGTCAAGTTCCACGAGTTTGTGCGAGAGCACCTGGGCGACTGGCCGGGCCCCATCCTGGAGGCCGACACGGGCGCGGTGCTGGGGCTGCACTCGGGCTACTGGTTCTACACCGTGGGTCAACGGGGCGGCATCAAGCTACCGGGGGGCCCCTGGTAAGGAGGCGCTGGGTGCTGGGGTGCTGGGACGCTGGAGTAGGGCTGGGTGGGGTGGGCACGGCTGCCCGGGTGCTGGGTGGAGCGCGGTGGGCAGGGAGGGCCTGCTGCGTATGGCGGGTGCGGAAGGCAGGGAGGGGCCTATGTGGTGCGCTGCCGCGTGCTGTGCCTCACGGCCGCAAGTCCCATCACCGCGACACGGCCCGATCTCGCTCCCTCGCTCGCCAGGTACGTGGTGGCCAAGGACACGCTGCACAACGTGGTGCTGGTGTCGCGGCAGTACTATGACGACGGCAAGCAGCGCAACGCCTTCACGTGCGGCCCCTTTAATTGGCTGCACCCCACGCTGCGGCCGCGGCCGGCACACGGCGCCGGCGAGCCCGAGCCGCTGTTCGTTAAGGTCCGTCACGGGCCCAACATGTACCGCTGCTCGCTCGCGCTGCATGACGCGGCCGGCCGTTCGGAGTACGGCAGCGATGCGTACGGCACGGTGGTGCTGGAGGCGAACGACCAGGGCCTGGCTGCGGGGCAGTACGCTGTGTTCTATCAGGGCGGCCGGTGTCTGGGTTCAGCCGTCATCAACGGCACGCTGTCGTCGGGACCGGGGTCCGGGGCAGGGGCGAGCGCTGGCGCGGCGGCAACGTGAGCGTCGGAGAGGGTCGGGCCGTACTGACGCGGATCGAGCGGCATCGGCTTGCCCCTTTCCGTAGGAAACGGGGCAGTGCCCTTGCAATTACACCGGAGGTACCCCTGCCGTATTTATCGAACGTTGGGTTGCGTTCCGCAACGTTACGTTTTTCTGGCCGTTTCTTCCACTATTTCTCACTCGCTTTCCTTTGACGCAATTTCCGCATGTGCGCTGCGCTCGACAACATCCTGCACAGCGATTTCAACTTCAAAGCGGTAGCACATTCCTTCCGCACAACCTTTATGCCGTGCCTTTCAGCGCTTGCAGTCAGGGGAGATGCCTAGACCGTCGATCAGTAGCAAGATTTGCGGGAATAATCGTCAACTAGAAAGTTGAATGAGCTGCGAGCAAGGCAGCTGTGCCGGTGAGTTTGGCGCTATCAGGGGAGGTCTCCCCTGGGCGCTATCATCTTCTCGAGGTCGCGGAGGGTTCTCGCTACATAGGACCTCTTGGGACTGGCTCAGGCCGTTGAAGCGTATAATTTTTGTCAGCAACATTGAAAGGCGCCGGCGTTTGGTGCGCGGGTGCCCACCCGCACTCCCCCGGCTGCCCCTGGCCGGCACGCACGTCGTCCCCAAACACAGCCGATTCTCCTCCCCTCCCGGCAAGGCCCCGAGTAGTCCCCGCAAGCCCAATTGCAAACGTTCAACGCCCGTTCCAAAAAAAATAGGGCAAGCCATGGCTGCTGCGTAGCAGAGGGGTTTCCGTGGCCTCCTGTTTGACCGCCATCTGGATAAGTCGCGACCTCCTCGCGAAGCAGTTGGGCCAACCCCGGACAACCTCGTTCCGGAAGTTCCAGATGCCGCGAACCTCGCGAACCTCGTCACCCCATGCGGGCCACAAGAAGTGCCCGCGCACCCATATCGTCCTCTTCCACTGCACTCTGCACACAGTGCACGACGGCTCTCCAGATCCCCCGCCGGTGGGTGGCTCGAGACATGCGCTTATGACCTGCCCCACCTGCCCCGCCCCCTTGCCCTCAGAGGTGGCTGGCGCTGGAGGGTTGACCCGGCCCGACCTGGCCACCGAGCGACAGACGATGGCTTGAGAGCGGCTGTCAGAGCCTGTCGGAGAGAGCGGTGCCTGGTCGCTTGCGTTTCGTTCAAGTGTTCCAACACTGCGGAACGTGTGTAGCGTTGCTGGCATGTGCGTGCGGCTGTTGGGCAGAGTGCAGTCCTGCCGTGGAGGCAGTTCGGGCGGCTAGGTCCGGCCCGTGGGGTGAGGGCACGGAGGTCGGTGTGCCCGAGACCCCTGATATAGTCCCAGCTATGTCCGCATAATGACCGGCGATGTGCGTCTGGTCTGGGTGGCCTCTTTTTGGGCGAGCCATGCACCCATGCGCAGCTGGGGAGGTTCAAGCTCATTCATACATGCACTCTGGTCTGCGGCGTCAGAAACGACGACAGGGTACCCGAGTCAGTAACACTGTTTTGGCCGTAACTGTCATTGCAGGCGCTAGGCCCCGGGGCTGGTTGCCATCCCCTGTAACGTACCGCGTCCTAGGCTTACGTCTAGGAAATACGACAAACACTGTAACACTGTGTGAAATTCATGCGCCTGCACTCCTCTGTATCGCGCGGCATACGCTTACTGTTAGCATAATTTTATGGCACCAGAGCGCTAGCGGCCGCAAACGGCAAAGGTGTGGAAGCCGTCCCACGCTGGCCTCGCGCTTCTGCTTGTGTTGGTATGGGTCAGTACACTTGGATTTGCCTCGCAGCCTCAGCTGGACCCGATTTGCCTTCGCGAGGTTGTGAGCAGCGTCTGGTAAGGGTATTGACGTTCGCTCCTCCAAGCGCCACAGCTTAACCACGCCCCTTATTGGCGTAGGGCGACCTCCGCAAACGCAACTGCCAAGAGCGCCGAGGAGCTCTCAGTGTTGCTCGCATCGGCCTTCGGCGCCGCGCCGGCATGTGCGCCTGCGCCAGCGACAGCTTGCACCTCAGCGCCGAACGTAAGCTGATATGATTGAAGTGTCATGTACTGGGTTTCGGGCTATGCTGGTCTGACTCACGCGGCACGCAGCCCAGAGCAAGGGTCAACCGCATGCCGAATTCCCCACGCTGCCTCCCTCGCGCAGCTCATCTGATGGCGGATAAGTCCCTCATGGGCTGGCGGTGTTTTCGCAACCCTTCTCTCTCAACGGATACGGGAGCTGGGAGCAGCCGCTGGTGAGTTGCGCGCCGTACGTACGACGTGTGAGCCTACGGCGGCCGCTCTTTGCAAACGCTGCTGGAATTTTGGGCCGGTCCGCTGCCATAGCTCTAGACAATCAAACCAGACACCTCGCCCTGCACGGTCGTACGACAGGCAATGTGGAGCGCATGCCCGGGACGGACCAAGTAAAAGATGCGCTTGACATCAGCGTGTACTCCAAGATCGTGAGATGGGTGCAGTAATGCTGTGGCAGCAGTCACCCTGCGCATGGCCTCGGTGTGGACGCCATCCCGTTGCGTAAACCCATGGCGCGCCGGACACTTGTGTCGAGACATGGCGCACCGGACGCTTCCGCAGGATGGCAGCCGAGCGCCTGACATGTGGCACTTGGACTTCAGCGGCACGGATGTGGGGTTCATCAAGGACGTGTCTGGTCGGCAGCTGTTTGACATTGAGGAGAACTCGTGCGCGGCCACCTCCGGCCTCACCGGGCTGCTGCACCCCCGCGCCTACCTGCTGCTGCTCTACCGGGCGGACACGCTGGCGGCGCTGCACTCCTCCGGCGCGCTAGCCTCCGCGGCGCCGCCCGACGACTGGGAGGGGCTGCTGGCGGCGCTGCAGGCGCACGCGAGGGCGGCGGCCCTGCCCGGCGGCTCTTCGCTGCCCCGCCACGGGCTGTGCGTGACCCCGGACCCCGATTGCGGCGCCCTGGGACACGTCCTGACGGCCATCGCCGCCAGCGTGTGCCAGACAGGGGGCTCGGGCCAGGGCTTCCTGCTTGACCTGTCGGTGCCGGCGCCAGCCGCCGTCCCGCTCGTCAACAGCACATGCTGGCGCCACGCCGCTGAGACGCTGGCGCGGCTGCTGCACTACAACGCGCCGGCAGCCACCAGCGGCAGTCCGCTAAAGACGTGTGCGGCCGTGTCGCCCCACTTCCTATCCGATGAGGGCTGTCTCGTGAGGATTGGGATGGGGACATGAGAAGCGTATATGTGGAGAAGCATGCAGTCGAAGGCGCAAGCAAGTAGGGGTGCTGGAAATGTTTCCCAACGTTTCCTCCTTCCGGAAGCAATAAAAGGAAGCAAGGTACAAGAGGATGACGTGACGGCGGCTGGGTTGCTACGCTCGGCCAAGGCCTGATCTGCCCCATGAGTGCCCTGTCCCTCCGCCCTCCGTCGTCAAACCCAGTTTACGATTGAGTGGGACTTCGCGATTCCCTTCATCGGCCAGGGCGCGCCGCCGCAGCTGCGGGCGCCTGGCGCCCTGGGCGTCGCGCCGCTGCCCGGCAGCCGCCTCGTCGTGGACCGCTCCTCTCGCAGCCCGTCGCTGGTCCCGTGCACCGTGGAGCTGTGTGCCATTAGCGCCAACCACGACCTGCTGTATTTGGGCAGCGAGGCAGGGTGGGGCAAGACCGCAGACGCCAGCGGGGCGGCGGCACCGGGC
>BDDC01000016.1:68553-109779 GCA_001662425.1 Chlamydomonas sphaeroides
ACGGCAAGCGCCAAAACACATTCTAAGGAATGTTGGACAAGGATTCTACTATGCTAGGATTGTAGAGCGCTATCGAGCTGTGGGGGGTAGGCCCAGGTGGCATCCTTGTCCAACATTCCTGTAAACAGGTTTTGGGGGTTCAAAGCGGGCGCCTCTGGGAACACAGGCCTCACCGCCGAGTGGTACCCGCGTGGCCGGCCGTGCTGCGCACCTTGTGTGCCGCTGCGCCCCTCCTCGGCAAGTTCGTGGCCAGGCATCCGTCTGCTGGCTGCATTTTCACATGAAAAACAGCGTGGAAGTTACTGGAGGATAAGTGAGACAACCGCTTGCTGCCTTACAGCAGCTGAGTCCGGTCACCGCGCACATTCGTGCCCCTGCTTGAGCGCGCCCCACAGCCGCAGCGGGAGCCACCGCGCATGCCGCACGCGCTGCGCCCAACCCCGCCAACCCCGGCGCCCTCCCATCAGCGCCGACTGCCTCGCAACTCCGCGCAGCTACCCCCGGCAGGTTCCCGCACGCGCCCCCAGGGCCTTCGCACCTGCCTCCTCCCCTTCCTCCAGCCCAGCCGAACGCCACAGCCCTCACACGCGCCCGCCTCTGGCTGTGGCCTTCCACCCAACGCCACGCACACCTCGCGCCAAGCTCGCGACAGCACCCAGCATCCCTACCCCTGCGCCCGGCAACCCCCTGGGCTCGCCCGCCAGCCCCTGAGGCCCCCGTGCGCCGACTGCTGCATAGAGCACGACGTGACACCGCTCCTACCGCTTGAACTTGGGCTGGCTTAGCAGCGGAGTGTTGACGGTGGGGCCCGTGTCTGAGGACTTGACGGAGAAAGGCGACGGCGCGGCGGCCGCGGCGCCGCCAGCGGGCGCGGCGGCCGCGTTAGCCTCCGCCACCTGCCGGTTCATCTCACGCAATGCCTTTGGGGGCGCGCAAGACAGCGGGGGGTGGGGGAAGTGGGTAGCAAGGTGGGGCCAGGCATGAACAGGGTGCGGCGCAGTACGGCAGATGGTGTGGTACGGCAAGTGCCGTACCTCCATGGTCGGCAGTCCCACGCGGCGCCGGAAGGCGTCCTGCCGCAGCACCAGTCCCTGGCCATGCATGCGGCGGTTACGGCGGTTAGGGCGGTTAGGGCGGGCGTTGCGGCGAAGGTGTGGCTCGCTCGCCGTGGCTCGTCAGCACCCAGGCGCTACCCGTGTCCCGTGCTGCTGCCGGCCCCACAGTCCCCAAGCTGTGCCTCGACTGTTGAATGCATGAGCAGCTGCCAAGCCCCAGCGCTACGGCATCCCATGGCCCCTCCCAGTATCCCGGAGCTGGGCTGCATGCGTGCGTGCAGATCCCTGGCCGCCCCGCCCTCCCCCCGCACCTGCACCACGCCGAAGGCCGTGTTGGACACCCACAGCACCGCGGTACCGGCCGCGACGTAGTTGCCGGCGGGGATGAACATGAACGCGAAGAAGCGCAGCATCCACTTGAGGCCGCTGCGGAGGAACAGCAGGAGGGCCGCAGGAGGGCAGCACAAGGTGAGCCGCAGTATGGGCACACGTTCCTCCCCGCCCCGACAAGCGACACGGCCCTCGCCGCTGCCTCTGCCTTAGCCGTGGCACGTCAGCAAGCCGCGGATCCGCCCCGCGCCAGCCCCCATGTAGCGGCCAGGCCCAAGGGCCCAGCAAGTCAGCACTTCCTTTCGCATAACCGGTGCCTTCAGCTACGCAATACTGCAAGCCCGACATCGCTCACTTGGTGGCATTCTGGCGCTCCGTGGGCATCGGCCCGGTGTCACCCGCCAGGTTGATGCCGTACTCCACCATGGCCAGCGTCACCGCCGTACACATGAGCGGCAGGCCCCAGTACGGGTCGGGCGCGGTGAGGTCCAGGAACCAGGCGGCGCCGCCAGTCGTCAGGCTGGGCACCTGAGCGGGCGCAATGGGAGCATGCAAGACACGTGAACCGGTGGCCGCGCTCAAGTGAGGCCGGTGCGCCATGGCTTGGCACAATATGCTGATGGCCATGCCAGTCCGTCAGCAAGAGCAGCTGGAGGCGCGCAGCAGGGCTTGCACGGCAGCGCCGACAAGCCTCACCACAGGCTCTTGACTTCATGACTTCCCTGAAAACCCGCATCACCGCTGCCATTGGCCTCGTGCGCTCACCTTGGCGGCCATGAGCTTGCTGACGCCGTTGAAGATGGACAGGAAGATGAAGCCGTTGAGGATCATGACTCCCGGCACCACCAGCGCCGTCTTGACCGGGTCGCCGTGCTTGGCCACCTGAGGGGCGTGACAGCAGGCACGCAGCACGAGGCCCACGACGGTAGGCAGGGCGTAGCAACGCAGGAGCAGCAGGCGGGAGGAGCGCGGCTTGAGTCCACGCACGGGCTTCCGCCTGCGGCTGGGTAGGGCCCCTGCGGCTGGAATAGCGGCGCGGCGCGGCCGGGGTAGGAGGCCCAGGCCGGCGGCCGCTGGTGGCAGCGGAGCCGGCTGCGGGCAAGGCTGCCCGCGGCCTGGTGCCGAGCGCACACTCACCACGGCGTTGTACTCGGTGCGGAAGGCCCCGAAGAGCCGGTTGTGCTCCTCCTGCGACGCCTACGAAAAGAAAAGCGGGGCGGAGGGCGCGGCAGCGGCTTTACCCTGCATGTAACGGCCAGGAGCGACCAGAGGAAGTGGCGACGGGCCGCCACTCGGCCCTCCTAGCCTTCAGTCGGACCCAGCCCCTGGCCCTGGTCCGCCAACCCCGTGCGGCCGCCAGGCCCTGCCTCGTGCTGCTAGCCCTCCGTGCCTCCCATGCCACGCACCGCCTTCATGGCCGCCTCCTGCAGCTTCTTGGCGTGCAGCAGGTTGTGGTTGAACAACTGATGCAGAGGACACAGGGGATGCACGGGGCAGGGTGACGACGGCTGACAGGTAGGAGTCCGAGGAGCTTCACGGGCGCAGCGCGGCCGGCAGCAGGCTGATGCCCCACTACGCGGCACGGGAAGCGCAGGGCGAGTGCGGAACCCAGGCCGCGCAGCCGCCGTCGTGTCGCCCCGGTCCTCCCGCCCTGGATCCACTGCGCCCTTCCACCCAACCCGGGGCGAGCAACGCAGCCGTCGCACCATCATCTTTGCAGAGCCCTTTTGCGCCATGACCATGAGCGGAAAGGTCAGGATGCGGAGCGAGATGTTGAAGGCGGCGATGGACAGCCACCTGGACTCAGGCAGGGCCCGTGGCGCGGGGCGGGAATTGGGTTTGTGGTGTGTTCACTTGGTCGTCTGGAGAGGCACGAAACGCACCGCAGCCCTCGGCATCGCGCACAGCGGGTCACCCGGGCCAAGTACCACCAGGCGGGGGCAAGGGTGTCTGGCGTTGGGAGGTGCGCCGGGTCAGCGCAGCGCAGCCGCGCAGCAGCCGCTGGACCAGCCATGACCCGGAATAACGCAGCTAGGTACGCCACGGCGTCCGTCGCTGCTTGGGGCTGCGGCGGCGGCGTGCTGGCCACGCACCAGGGAAGGCCCGTCGTGTCGTGTGCCATCTGCAAGCCGCTGATAAACCACGACGCCGAGAAGAAGGTGTCCGCCTTGGCTGCCATCAGCGACGCGCGTTCGAGCGCGTCACATGCCTGGTGGATTGCTGACACGACTTCCAGCGCGTCCGGGACAGACTCGGGTAGCGGGAAGAACTCCGCGGCGGTCGGCATGTCATCGACCCCGGAGACGCTACCAGCGGGCGCCGACGTGGACACGTCGGGTTGCGCACCGTCCGGGGTAGATACGTCCAGAGGCGGCGCCTGGGCGGGGGCTGCCTTCTTGGCACCCCAGAAGGACAGGTGGCGCACGCTGCCGTGATGGCCCCAGGATGTTTGGGCGTGAGACTGCCAGGAGCTGCCTCCGCGCTGGTTGTCCTGTTGCAGCTGTTGGAGTAGAGAACTACCACCGATTAAGCATGCTGGCAGCAGGCCGCTCGCCGAAGGCGATGACTCCGCCGCTGATTGAAGCAGCACCGACGCGCCGCGCTGGAGCGCGCGCAATCGTTGCGCCATAGTATTTGGTGATTATCGCACTGCTATGGCTGTCGGGCTGCTCGCGCCCGCGCGACGTGTCGACGACCTGAACTCCGTGATGGTTGGCCGTCGAGCGCGCAGAGTCGCGGCGATCTATATAGCGATATTGCACGCACCGGTCGCGCGCTTTAATGTGCAGAAGTGTTTGGTACCGACGGCTGCGTGTCATACCCTTCCCCTGAAACTTCCCCCGACAACGCTTTCACATGTCCCAACCAACTATCCTGTTGCAGCGCGACACGCGCTCTTCTGCCCATGCAATACTAGCGAAGCGCTAACCATCCCACACCTGAACCTCCATGCCAACCTCACTACGGCTCCTGCTGCATCGGCAGCGGCGACGACATGGACGGCACCGGCTGCGACGCCAGCAACGGCGCGAACGTGGCCTCCAGCGCCTCCGCAGCCACGGGCTCGGCCGTCACCGCGTCTCCCGCTGCAACCTCCCCAACCCCCGCCGCCAACGTCAGGCTCATACCCGGCGACCCTAGCCGCGAAGAGGCGCCGCTCTCGCTGTGCCCGCCGCCGCCCCGCTTGGGGCTGCCAGGCGCGCTGCGGCCGCCATGCGTCGGCGGCCGCACGCCCAGCACGGCGGCCAGGCGGTCGCTGAGCCAGGCGTCGCCGTCGGTCCAGTCGCAGGCGATGCGCAGCACGGCGTCCTTGAACTCGGCCCACGTGAGCGGCGTGTCCATGGAGAAGAGCAGCTCCTGCGGGCCATGGCGCCGCGGATCATGACTCAAGTTCACGCGCATCACGTGCAATGACATGGAACCACAACTATCCCAAAAGCGAGAGACTGTGTGCTTATGTGGCTTTGTCAGCAGCGACATGGCGTTGTGACCAGGTTCGCAGGTGCAGGGAGAGGCCAGGGAAAGGGAGTAAGCGCGCGCCAGGCCCGCCAGCGCCCCCACGCACGGAGGTGCCGCACCTGCTCGTCGTCTGACGTCAGCGTGGCGGAGCGGTACGGCGCCTCGCGCTCGTCAAACGTGTCGATGGTCATGCTGCGGCAGGGGGCACACGCACGCGCGTGGTTGGATGGACGCGCAGGACCCAGGCCGCGGTGCAGGGCACCCGGTCCCTGAGACCCAACCCCTACGCCACCCCACATCATGCACGCGCCGCGTTGCAGCGTCTTAGGAAAGCCACCGCAGCTTCGCGGCTGGGGCCTCACCGCTGCACGGGCCCGTAGGCGTTGCGTGTGGCGTAGTTCCACAGCAGCGCCAGCAGCGCCTGCTTGAAGCTCAGCGGCGCCGCCAGCGCGCCGCCGCGGGCCGCGCGGGCCTCCAGCTCCGCCGCCAGCGCGCGCGCCGGCGCCGTGAGGCCGTGCACGGGGTCGGCCACGCCGCCGGCGGCGGCGGCGGCGCCGCCGCGCGCCTGGGGCGCCGCAGCCAGCTCCGCCAGCTGCTCCTTTGTCAGCGGCGCTGGGGCGCCGGCCGCGCTCAGGAAGGCCTGCAGGCGCGTCGCACGTAACACCACCGCCTCACAACAGCTCCTCGCCGGCAGCAGCGGCCAGCGTGGCACGCCCCAGCGGTCGCACGACAACCTTCGTGCCGCGCCCACCGCAGCTTCCCAGCTCGTGGGGTCTCAGCCCTATCCACAACCAGTACGGCGCGACCCGGGCGACCCCCACGCGCCCGGCACCCTCCCCCTGCCTGCCCAGCCCTCACGGTTCCCTCATGCGCGCCAAGCTGGTTGTGGCGGTGCCCACGCACGTGCACCCCTTCCCCTGCACCCACCTCCGCCATGGCGAAGCGCACGCCCTCCATGGCCGACACCGCCGCCTCCACGCTGGTGTTGGGCGGCAGCACGGGCGTGGGCGCGGGCGGCGACGGCGGCGTGGCCTTGGCCTTGTTGACCAGGTGCAGCAGGTGCAGCGTCAGGGCCTGACAGCGGGGATAGATGATGGGGAGTATGGTGAGGATGGGTAGGAAGCGGAGGGCGGGTTGGGGCGCGGGCGGTGGTTCGCAGCTAGCGGGCCGTTGCCGTGCAGGCACGCAGCAGAGGACCGCGAAGCGTGCACAGAAGAGACCGGCCAGTGGCCGGGCGGCGCTGCGGGCACCGCAGGGCCTCCCGACGCCCCTGCGCTCCCGCACGAGCCGCCGCTTTTGGCACACGCGTTCTCTGCCCCCTGGAAGGACAACCCCTCATTGCACACCCGTCCCCATCCCCGCGCCCCTCACCATCCACAACTCCAGCCTCCCCCACAACCCCACCTGGTGCAGGCGGCGCTCCAGGGACGGCAGGTGCGCCAGCCGCGCCGCCGCGATGCGCACGAGCGCCTCGCTGAAGGCCCGGAACGTGAGCTCGCCCACGGGGCAGTGCGCGCCGCCGGGCGTGGCCTCGCCCGCCAGGTGCTCCCAGAAGCGGCGCTGCTCGGGGGTCAGGTAGTCCAGGCTGGTGGGGGCCTCCTGCGGGGCCGGGCGAGGGAGGCGTGGGCGGGCGGGCAGGAGTATGAGGGCTGTGGGCTGTTACGGGATGTTGCTGGGTCCTCCGGGGGAAGAGATGGAGGATGGTGGCTGGGCGATCGGCTGCCCCACCAGCGGACATATCGGTGGGCGCGAGGGGCTAGGCTGGGGCTAGACTGGGGCGTCGGGATTTCCGGATGCGCGCCGCCTGCACAGCAGCGTGCGGCCTGCCTGCCCCACCTTTTTCCTGAAGTCCCTCAGCCCCTGCGGCTGCATCCGTGATGTGGCGAGGATGTCGTCCACCACCGCCAGCGACAGCTGCGGTGACAGCAGGCGGCAGTCGTTGACCATGTCCCACACCTGGGGAAGGAGGAGAGGTGAAGTGAAGGCGAGCGCGGCAGGGGATTGGGGAGGAGCCGAGACAGGGGTCTGTGCTGGACCGCCTGTCGGTCCGGCGGCGTGGCACGCCGCCGTGACTCAGTTGCGTGTGTGAGCGCATGGTGACGCTGCCGCCAACCCCTGCGACCGCATGCAGCGGTCTGCGCACCTGCGCCGCCAGCAGCGAGAAGTTGAGGCGCGGCATCTTGGACGGCAGCTGGTGGGACGGCCGCTTGCTGCGGGAGCAGGGCGTACGGACAGGGGCAGGGGCTCGCGGCGGCACTCGGCACGGCCGCACCGCGTAGCCCGGCCCCGCCCGGGACGGGCGCACGGCTCTTCCCCTCCGCCCTCAGCAACAAGCGCAGCTGTGCCGCAGCTGGAGCGCACAGTCCGAAGTGCGCCAGCTGCTGCTCAGCATCTCAACCCGAGTGCTGTGCGCCGCAAAACCACCACAACACCCACACCAACCGCCAGCACGCAGCCGTGCCTGCCGGCAGCTCCCCCTGCATCGCCTCCGCCAGCTCACCAGTACTTGTCGTACAGCATGCGCAGCTCGGTGTTGTAGCACAGCAGCAGGTTGGCTATGGCGCGGCGGCTGGCGGCCGGGTTCTCCTCCTCGTCCACCAGATCGTCGATCTGGCGGGGGTGGCGTAGCGGCAAGGCATGCACCATGGGTAAGCGTAACAGAACATGGGCGCCGGAGCCGGCACCAGTGCCATGGCACGCCACGCACCGCCGGGTGCCAGGAACGTTTACTAGTGTCGCATGCCCCGGTGTTGGCGCTTGCACGCCGGACCATGGTTCAGGCACGTCACGGCCCCTCGAGGCCTAGGCGTGGCGGGCTGGGCAAGGTACGGCTACGGCTGGCGCCGGCGGCAGGCGGCCAGCAGGGTCGCAGCGGCCGCACCGAGGCGTGGCGAGTGCTGATGATGCGCACGGCCCCCACGCCCCCACCTGCAGGATCATGCCGGCGCTGGTGGGCGCAAAGACCTCGCC
This sequence comes from Chlamydomonas sphaeroides, assembly GCA_001662425.1. Lineage (NCBI taxonomy): Eukaryota > Viridiplantae > Chlorophyta > Chlorophyceae > Chlamydomonadales > Chlamydomonadaceae > Chlamydomonas > Chlamydomonas sphaeroides. Next base: position 76,368 of record BDDC01000016.1, read on the forward strand.
GGGCGCCAGGATGGGCCGGTCTTGCGAGAAGCTGCCGCACCACACCTGCACGCAGGGCACAAACAGCGGCACAACATCGTGGCACCAGCGGGCGTGCACCTGCACAGTTCGCACCGCCCTCCGCTGCACGTCGCAGCTCGCTCACATCCCCCTGCCCGCGCCCTGCCGTGCCCCCAGCCCGCCGCCAAGCCCGTTCCCTCACACCACCGCCTCCCTCCATTCCGCGTGCGCCACCCTCCCCCTCTAGTGCCCACCACGCCCTCCGCCCCGCCCCTCTCAGCCTGACGCCAGCGCCACCCCACCTCGCCGTTCTCGAACACGTAGCAGCCCTGGCCGTGCTTCTGGTCGCCCAGCCAGTAGCCCTCGTAGCGAGCCCCAGTGGCGTAGTACAGCACGCCGTAGCCGTGCCGCCGCCCGTTCTTGAAGTGCCCGTAGTACCTGGGCACCAGGGTGGGTGTGCGGTGTTGGGATGGTGAGATGCTGGGTGGGGGAGGTGGCAGGGGTGCCGCGAGCCCACAGGTGCAGGCCGGCAGCGCGTGCGCGCTGCGCGACCGCGCGGGGGCCCGCACGACGGGGCGCGCTCGCGGCCTCTGGGGCCCTGCCGTGAGCCGTGAACCCTGCCCTCTCGGCTGCCTTTCCCGGCCCGCACCGTCCGCGCTCAGTCACCAGCCTGAGGGGAGGGTGAGTGAGCCACCTGCCAGCCTCTGCGCCGGCCCCCAACGCAACCACGGTTGCATGCGCATGGTGCCCTCGCCCCACAAACACCGGGGCGTGTTGTGCCGCGTGTGGGGCTCTTCTCTACTTGACACTTGAACACACCTCCGCCCCACCGCGGCCCACCTGTTGTGCATGAGAAGCTGTGCGTGCGTGGGCGGCCCGTTCTCGCCCTGCTCCGCGAACCACACGTGCAGCCCCGCGCCGTGAGGCACGTTGTTGTCCCACTCGCCGCTGTACTGCTGCCGCACGCCCGACCAGCGCATGGTGCCCAGACCCTTCTTGCTGTCCGTCTCCCACTGCCCGTCGTACAGGTCCCCGTTGTCGTACTTCATCACACCCGAGCCGTGCTTGGTGTCGTCCTGCCAGGAGCCTGGAGCATGGGCGAGGGTGCGGCAGAGACGGCAGGGAGGAGGCAGGGAGGTTGGAATGCAGGGGTGAGTTTGCGGGCAATGCTGGGGTAAAGAGGGGCACGGGCAGCGGAAGGCATGGAGAGACAGCCCCATGCCAGGAGCACTCCCCGCCGCCCTCGCTTTCCCTGTCAATCCAGGGCCCCCATCGTGGCAGCCAGCGTGCGCGGCGCTCGCCTACGCCCTCAGCCCTGTGCCGGTCCAACGGCCCCCCAAGCTGCAGCAGTTCACCTATCCTCTTGCTGCACGGCGGCCGCGCCCAAGCCTCCCCACCTCCACTCTCAGTGGATCTCTTTTATCGGAACCACCCAACGCCCACAGCCCTGCCCGCTCCCATCGTGCCCGCACCCTCCCCCACCGCAGCTGGCACGCCGGTTGGCTTGGTGCTGCGCCAAGGCCAAGATCCTGCCCCAATTCCTCTACTCCCATCTAACGCTGCCCCTCCCTCCTCGCCACCTCCGTTCCTTCCCCTCCGCTGCCCTCACCCTTGTAGTAGCTGCTGCGCTGGGCGTTGAGGTGCAGCACGCCCTGCCCGTGCCGCATGCCGTCGCGCCACTCGCCGTCGTACACGGCCTCCGAGCGCGTGAACGACAGCTTGCCGGAGCCCTGCCGCCGGCCCGCCACCACACTGCCCTCGTACATGGCGCCCGACGGCCAGGTGTAGGTCTGGGGGGGAGGCGGAGCCGGAGCCGGAGGGGGAGCGAGCTCGGAAGGGCGTACTTGGGAACCGGGCAGGCGGTTGAGGAGCCGGCAGATCTGGGCAAGGGCGCGGACGGCTTCGGCGGGACGCCGGCCGTGGACTCGCGCGAAGCCGCGCGACGCTCGGCAGCGCTCGTCTGCGCTGCTCCGATCGGCCGCAGCCGCAGCCGCTGCCGCTGCCGCTGCCCTGCCGGGGCAGTAGCTGCGCGCCCACCCTTCGGCCCCTCTCTCCCTGCGTGCTCACCCCTCGCCCCGTGAGCTGGTTGTTGCTAAAGTCGCCCTCGTAGGTAATGCCGTCGGGGAAGACGAACTTGCCGCTGCCGTGCATGCGGCCCGACTGCCAGCTGCCCTCATACGAAGAGCCGCTCTTAAACGTGGCGCGGCCCTGGCCGTGCCACCGCCCCTTGGCGTCTACTGACCCCACATAGGAGGTTGACACCATCTGCCGCGCGTGGGGGGCAGAGGGTTGTGGGCGGGCGAGGCGGGAGGGTGCGTGGGTAACGTTGTGCCGACCGTGTTTCGCCCTTGGGGACGCTGGCGTATTGGGACGCCCCGCCCGAACAACGCACCGGCTCCAGCTCGGGCTCCATAGCGCCTGCGTAGAGCGGCGCCAGCACCGCTAGTCCGCTTGCAGCGGCGGTCTAGTCCAGCGGCATGGGCGCGTCACAACATGCAGAAGCGCTGTCGGGCGCTGCACCTCAGTTTGTTCCTTGTGTTTCTATTGCTTTGGTGGGAATGCAAATGTCTGCGTTCTTTCTACAGCAAAAGCTCGGCAATCCCTTCGAGTAGTCAGCGAGTGTCCGTAACTCGTTATCGGTGGTTCTGAGGATATGCAGTTGAGGCTGATGTGGCTGTGCTTCTGGTTGCGCGCTGCGAACTGGCAATGTCGGTCTGCATGGGGAAATGCAAAAACCGACGCTTGCTCGTGAGGGCAGCAATACTTGCAACGCCAAGTGTAAGCGGCTCAAAGACCTTCCCGATACACGTAGCGCATCTACTTTCACAGTTTCCGAGCTCCTCGGCCGCCGCCGACACTGCACCATGGGCAAGTCCACCAAGACGGTCGATACAGACGCCGGAGAGGCAGGGGGGGACTATGAGAGCAAGAAGAAGTTCTGCTCCGTTATAGCTAAGCCGCTGGCGGAGGAGAAGCTCTGCAAGAAGGTCTACAAACTCTGCAAGAAGGCCTCCAAGCGGAAGCAAATCCGGCGAGGCGTGAAGGAGGTCGTTAAGGCGCTGCGGAAGAACACGAAAGGGTAGGTGCAGCGCACAGCCCGCCGCCTGCATCAGCGAAGGAGTCGGCGGCAGCGGCCGTGGTGCTCGCTTGGGAAGTGCTCGAGCCTTGCATACACACAACGAGACTCACCAAACGCGGCCACATGCGCAGGCTATGCATCCTGGCGGGGGACATCTCCCCTATCGACGTGCTGACGCACATCCCCATCGTCTGCGAGGACCACAAGGTGCACTACATCTATGTCCCTTCCAAGGAGGTGCGTTTGTGTTAGTTATGGCGAAAGGTACTGGACCTCGACGGCAGGGGCCTGCGAACGGCGGGGCGGGCCGCAGCGGCGCACGCGGGTCCAGTCGACTGGGTCCCCTCCGATGCTTCCCTTCATGTATGCGCCCCTTCAAGGCGCGCGCGAGGAAGCGGGCCCGGGGTGGCGTGTCTGTACCTGCCGTGTAGCGCCTACAGAGTGACCTGAACGCGCTACTTACGTCCGCTCTGCCGCGTGGCCCCGCGCCTCGTCCCTGCACAGGACCTCGGCGCCGCGGCCCTCAGCAAGCGGCCAACGTCCTGCCTGCTCGTGCTCCCTAAGCCGATCAAGGGCGGTGACAGCGACGATGCGGAGGCCAAGGAGTTTGCCGAGGCGTACGCGGAGGTGGAGAAGAAGCTCAAGTCGGCGCAGCTGGAGTTCTAAGCGAGCGGTGCCCCAAACGTATGAGCAGCCGCCCGGCTGCGCTGGGACGGCTGGAGTGGCCCTAGTGCGGCGCGGAGCCCGCGCGAACGTCATGCGTCCTAGGGGCGCTGGCGCGAGGCGCGCCGCGCAGAAGGCGGACTGGCGCTACCGGCCCCCTTAGTGGCTTCGGTGCTTGCGTTTGTTGCTCGCGGCCCGTATGAGCTACCGGGGCGAGCTGTTGCGGACGCCCGTGGATCCCACCTGCCCGTCGTGTGGCGCCGCGATGCCGGCTGCGTCGCGCATGTTTCTGTGTCTTGTATGTGCTGGCTAGGTAGCGAATGACCTATCCTGACGGACTAACAGCGGTCCGCATAATGACCTTGTGGCTGTGACTCTTGACAAGCTGACGGCTGCGGACTCGCGCCGGATGCGACGCAGCGCCTGTAGAGGCTTAGAGGTGGCAGCGGATTGGGACGCAGGTTGGGGCTCGGCCCGGGATTGGGAGCGGCTTGGACACAGGGAGCGTCGGCGTGGCGCAGGGTCTTGCTAGCGGTCCCCGACTGCCGTTAGTTGTCGCGAGGCTGAGTTGTCCGTTGGCTTGCCCCTTGTGAGGCAAGCCATGCACCCATGCGCAGCTGGGTCCGTTTGTCCCGTGGCGGACGCGCGAGTGCAGATGGCGCCGAGAGGCGACGAGAAAGGAGAGGTATCCGGCTGGAGCTAGGAGCCTCCTGGCTGTAGCAGTTACAGCGTGCTCGTCCCTTGCAAGCGAGCGGACGACGACCGCCAGAGCACCGGTGCTGGCAGAACAGCTGCCATGGCACGTGAGACGCAGAGGACTGCCGTGCGCGCTAGCCCTGTCAATGCGACAGCCGGCATACGCTTTCATGCAGCGTGGCGGCACGGCCACGCATCTGTGGTCGGCGCGGAGAGACAACTCGAGCTGTGGGGGCAGCGCCACGGGCAGCAGCATGAGGCTACGCGCGCAAGGTTATGGCCAAGGGAGCGCCCAGCGTCAGGCAAGCAGCCGCCCCCCGGGGCCCTCCATCACCCACCTGCCGGCAGCAGCGCACAACAAGCCGCTGCCACACACATTGCTGTGCCGCAGCGCCCCGCTAGTACATGCGGCGTCGCGCCTCATGTGCCCCGCCCCACCGCCCGCGCGCCAAGCTGCCGCAGCTCACGCCCGGTCGTAGGCGGCTCGCTTGGCTGTGTCGCGCAGCACCGAGTAGGCCTCCTGCACCGCCTGGAAGCGGGCGGTGCTGGCGGCCTTGCGCGCGGGGTCGGGCTGCCTGCAGGCAGGCAGGGAGGCAGGGCGCCAGCGGCCTTGAAGCCTCAGAAGAGGACGCAGAGTTGCAGCAGCGCCGCACTGCAGCGCACCGCCCGTGAAAGGACGAGGCCGCGCGGCGACGCCGGCCACACCCACGGCCACACCGCATGGTTCTCCGACACCACGAACTACTGGCCAGCAGAGCGCGCAGAGCAGGCAGGAGCCGCCGTGCACCGACGGACCGAGGCCTGAGCTCGTCGCATACGTGGCTGCCTGTTAACGCCCGCGCGGCCCATCAGGCAGGCAGCGGCGCGCACCTGTCGGGGTGCCACTTCATGGCTGCCGCCCGGAACGCAGCCTGCACCTCCTCCTTGCTAGCGCCCGGCGCCACGCCCAGCGTCGCGTAGTAGCCCCGGGGGTCGCGCGGCGCGCCGCCGCGCGACGACGACGATGACGACGACGAGCTGCCGCCGCCGCCACCCTGCACGGGCCGCGGAACGCCACACAACTCAGCACCAACAGCTGCGCGGCCGGCACCCCGGACGGCCCCGGAGGCGCAGGAGCTCGTGACTAACCGCCCCCCCACCAGGCCCAGGCCACGGACAACAGGCGCAGGAGCTCTCGACTCCCGGCCCGCCATTACCACCACCTCCATCACAGTGAGAGAGAGAGATTACAAAAGGAAAAAGAAACCGAAACCGAGCAAGGAAAAACGGAAAAGCAGGAAAAGCAGTGGTCGCGGCGCGAACCATGAAGTCCCCACCCGCCTCTCGCACCTGCTGGCCCCCGCTCCGGCTGCCGCGCCCGCTCCGGCTGTAGCTGTACCGCGCCTCCTCGTCGTAGCCGTACGACGTGTCATCCGGGTCCTGCCGTACCCACTCGTACCGAAACCAGGCCTCGCGCTCCGCCTCGCCCGCCTCCGGCAGCGGCCGCGAAAAGCGGGCGCGCAGGCGCAGCAGCTGGGCGTGCAGCTCCGGCCACAGGCTGCGGCCCACAGCCACGCACACCGCACGAGTGGACACGCAGGCAGGGAAGCAAGGGGCGGGTGCGAGGACAGCGGATGTGCGCCCCAGCCGAGCACCGGTCCGCTGCATACCGGACCGGACTGGTCGCGCGGCCGCACCGAGGCCTACCTGGCGACGGCGTATCCCGCCACCGCCGGCAGCATCAGGCCCAGCCCCAGCGCCGCCGGTGCCGTGGCTGCCGCCAACACGCCGCCCGCCGCCGCCGCCAGCCCCGCCACACGGGCCGGGTTGGGCAGCACTGGGCCCGAGGAGACGCCAGTCGTAAAGCCTGGGTGGGGAGGGGCAGTCGAGAGCAGCTGCGGTCTGCCAGCCCCGTAGCTCCTAGCCATGGCGGCCCACCGGCTGCGCCGCAGTTGCTCTGCAAGTGCCACGCGCCCATCCGCTAACAGCACATTGCGCGCCTCCCGCACGTCCTGAGGTAGGCAGCACACGGCAGCCCGCCACCCCCTCGCTCGCCAAGCACCTCCACTAGCAGCGAGTGCCCCGCAGCAGCCCCATCCCTCAGGGTCCGACGCAGCAGCCCCATCCCTCAGGGTCCGACGCCACACCCCGCCCACCCACCCGCGACGTAGGTCCGCATGGCCACGCCGCGAATGCGGGTCTTAAAGACATGCGCCGGCACGAACACAGGGCTCGCCGCCAGCCGGCCCAGGACCACGTCCATAACCACCAGCTGCACTCGGTCGGCGCCGTAGGCCGACAGCAGCTGCGACTCCACCGCAGACAGCTCCGCGGTGCTGCGTGCAGGCGTTCGTGGGCGGGCGATGGGCAGAGCAGGGAGCAGGGGGCAGGGTGGGCGCGGCGTGGCTGGTGGGCCAGGGCTGGGCTGGAAGGGTCGCGTTGAGGCACACACGCGGTGCGAGGGGTACGGTCAGCGGAGGCGCTTGGTTGATGTGGGTCTGAAACACCCGGCGCCTCGGCCTACGCGTGCGCGGCCCACCCTTCCGGATACCGCACCGGATGGCCTGCCTCGCCGCCTCCGCCGCCTCCGTGGGGCCGAGCCGGAACGGCACCACGCGGTCAGGCGAGCCGCCCACCGCGTCGCCGCGGGCGCCCGTCCCACCTCCAGCGCCGTCCGGCGACCGTACGTAGTCACCGTACGGCAGCGCCCGCCGTACGTGCTCGCCGGGTTTCATGCGGTCGATGGCTGGGTCGTGCCGGTACTTGGAACCAGCTGGGATGGGTGCGGAGGCAAGGGCATGAGGTCCAGCGCGGGTGCAAGGGTCAACGCCGCAGCAAAGCACTGGTGAAGCTCTCGGGGCCACTTGGGCCAAGGTGCCCCCCCAAGGGATATCGTCGCACCAGCAAAGCCAGAGGCGGCGCCGCGGCGACGCAGCAGCCCCGGCCCGGCCATCAGGTGTGCTGCACCCCCCTGGTTCGCCCATGTGCTCAGCCTACCGTACACCTGAGCCTCGGGCGACTCTGCGCGCCAGTGCCGCGCGAAGAGCCAGTCCGGGGCCACGGTAGTCCAGTCGACCTCCCACTGCGGCGTGCAAGCGGACGAGCGGGCAGGGAGGAAGGGAGGGCGGAGGGTAGCGGTCAGCGGCTCTGTGTGGGGCGCATGGGTGCATAAGAGAGGCCCGGGAAGACGCCGGCGGTGCGTCAGGTGTGCGGCGTGCGGCGTACGGCAAGCGCCGTGCCGTACCTGGGGCGAGGAGGTGCGCGTGGTGGCGTTGTAGCGGGTGACCAGCCGCGTGCGGCCGACCTGCAGTGGGTCAGTGGGCAGGCAGCTTGGCAGCGAGGGCCGTGGCAGGGCCGGATGAAACGCAAGTACGCAAAGGGTGGGTGACGGCAGAGCTGCACGGCGGTGCGGCAGGACGTCCTTGAAACAGCTGCACGCCCCATGGCTTCGGTGCACCGGCACCGCCCATCCCCTCTCAAAGCGCCTGGGAGCCGCGCGCGGCTGGCGCCGGAGCCTTTCAGGCCGCCCGCTCCACACCTGTGCGGACTGGACATGCACTTGAGCCTCGGCCGATATGCACCAGAAGGGGAGGAGCGTGGCCTTGACGCCGTCCCAGCCCCCGGGACGGGAGGTCAGGACGCCGGCGTGGTGCGCCTCCCATTGCGCCTCCGCGTCGGTGCGGCTCAGCGAGAATGGCAGCACTCGGGCCTTGGAGGCCAGCAGCTCGTGAGGACGGCGGGAGCTGTCGTTGGCGGGGGCGGCGGCGAGCGGGGAAGTCGAGAAGCCGTGCAGCACCCATTTTGGGGCTGCAGCGCCCGCTCGAGGAGCTAGTTGTGGCAGCAGTTGAAGACGGCTTGTGAGGCTGCCATGGCTGGCGAGGAGCGCTGGCAAAGTTAACGTCGCGCTGACGAGGGCGGGGCGGATGGCACCAAGGGTTGGGCCCGCCCACAGTTGCGGGGCCGACAGCATGCTGACATCGGCGTGCTGATGCTGTTAGTGGTGCTTTGCAGGATGCCGGGATGGTCGTTGGGAAACCCGCATCGCAAAATTATATGCCCTCGCAAAACACAAACACCGGTGGCTCATTGTACCGGTGCTCAAGGCTACTCACTAGCTGAAATAGCCACACTGTCAAGCAACGCAAGTCCACAACCGCTCTGCAATTACCTGTGGTTGTCGCTATCAATTCGCTTTGCAGTCGCTGAGCAGTACGCGTAGCTAGGTGCTGCTGGTCGTCGAGCCAGGGCTCACCCGCTGTTGGTGGAGCTCCAGTGCCTCAGACACCATGGCCCAGTCGCTACTTTCAGCCCGGGCTCTGCAGCGCGTGCAGCCGACGCTCAGGTGCAACCCACTCGGATGTCCAGTTGTTGGGGCGCGCGCACGGGCAGCGCCACGGACCTCCGCGGTGACGCTGCGAGCCACACACCTTGACGTGGAGCCCTGCAGCACCAGCTCCGCCTGCCAAGAGGAGCACGTTGCCGAACAGCCGCACACTCGCAATGCGGAGGTGGCGTCGTGCAGCGGCGCAGAGCAGAGCGCGCTCGGCGGCAAAGTCGTTGCTGCGCTGACGCTCGCGTCCGGGCTATCACTGCTGCTAGTTGATGCAGCATGGGCAAGTGGAGGGACGTTTTCCGGAGGGGCTCTGGATCTCTTCAAGGACTTTCTGGTAAGCACAAGCCCTTGTACATGCAGCATGCCGACGCTGCACGCAGCAGCTTCGCTGTGGCCTGCATGGCGTCGCGCGTCGGCGCATCCGCAAAGCAGCGCACACTACTCCGGTGTAGGAGCGGGTTGCCAAACTCAGTCGGCTCCGACGCGGCAGAATGCCCTGGAACCCGCACGCGGCAGGCACGCGAAGCCGCGCTGCCTCAGGCACGCGTTGCGCCAGCACCAGACAATGCGCACCCCCTTGTCCGCCACGCATCTACCTGACCGCCTGCCCACGCCATCCGCACGCTGCTCGCCTCCCGCCTCCACAGGACCAGGTGGAGGGGATGGGCCCCTCCGGCGCCTTCCTGTTCGTGCTGGTGGTCATGCTCTCCGAGATGATCCCGCTCTTCCCGACACAGCCGCTGTCCCTGGCCAGCGGCATGATCTTCGGCGGCAAGCAGGTGCGAGCGCCACCTGGGCAACACCAGGGGCCCCTGTGGTTGGTCAGCACCGCGAGCTCGGCCCCAGCACCCTTCGGCCCGTGTGAGGCGAGCCCCAGCAGCAGGCGTTGCTGCCGTAGCTGGGCGGGCCAGCAATCGCGAGGAGAGCAGAGCGGCAACGCCCCTGGAGAAGCGCCCTTGACGTCGTCGTAGCGGGTCCTGAGCAGCGGCCGGTTGGAACGTGTCTGAGCTGGCCTGGAGTTGTTGGCTCGGGCTTCGGCTGCTAGGGTCGCGTTGCCGCTCGCCTGTTGTTCCCTGCTTCTGCGCATCGCGCGATCACGGCGCCCGCTGCACTAATCACGCCGCTGCCGTCGCTCGCCGCCGTCGCAGGGCGCGGTGCTGATGCTGGTGGGAGTGACGCTGGCGGCAATCAACGCCTTCGTCATTTCCCGCGGTGTGGGCCGGGGGCTGGCGGAGAAGGTGAGCAGTGGCCGGAGGTGGCCGCCTTGGAGTCGTGGGGTGTCACGGCCACCGCTTGCAGCTGCTGGAGGCTGCCCGTGGCTAGGCACCTGGCCCACGTCGCCGACCGTGCCTTGGCCCTCCTCTCTCTTGCCCTCCCCCTATCGCCGACTCCAGGTCATCTCGATGGAGATGGGCGAGGAGCCGCTCGACCACCCGGGGGCGGCCACACACAACGCCGTGGCGCGCAAGCTGGCGGAGGTGCAGGTGGGCGCAGGACAAGGGGGCGGGACGGAGAGCAGGGATGGAGAGCACATTGATAGTGGACGTGCCACGAGGATGGGGATGCGGGCAGAGGTGGGTTCAAAGCCGTGGTGGTTGGCGGAGAAGGGCCAGGTTTGAGCGCTTCGGCCTGTAGGGAATCGCCTGGCGGAGGTGTAGGCAGCGGAGCGGGGGCTGAGGGCAAGCCAGGGCTGTGCCCGACCTGCGCAGGGACGGGGGGACTCGGAGCAGGCGTGCTGCGGCCCCACCCTGCCGCACGCCTCATGCACCAGGCCTCATCGCCCATACCGTTTGTCAACCCCCCTCCTCCCGGCCCCCTTGCCCGCGCCCCGCAGCGCACCATCGAGACCGGCACCTTCTGGCAGCAGCTCATCTCGGTGGCGCTGCTGCGGCTGACGCCCGTGGTGCCCTTCTCCGCCTCCAACTACGTGCTCGGCCTCACGCCGCTGCAGGTGCGCGGCCGGGGCCCTGACCGGGGCGCACCCCAGCTGCTGCGCGCTGTCGGTTGCAAGCTGGCGCCCCCGACCGCTGCGCCCTCGCCAGCAAGGAAGCCAGCGCAGAGCTCGCTTCGGGCAGCGGCGCCGTGCAAGAGCCCAGCCTGGTGGGCCCCGTCAGCCACAGCCTCTGTTCAACCTCTGGCCCTTGCTTACGCTGCCTTCCTTGCCCTCCTCCGCTACCCATGGCCTGCCTCCGCTCCTTCCCGCAGCTGCCGGCCTTCATCGGCGGCACCGTGTCCGGCATGGCGGTGTGGGCGGTGCTGTACGCGGGGCTGGGCGGCGTGGGCCGCACCCTGCTGGACAGCGGCGAGGACGTGGCCGACGTGTTTGCGGGTGAGCCGGGCTGCCTGAGGGCCTCTGGGGGTCTGGTTGGGGGACGGGGGGTGGGGCGGCGCACCAGCGGCTCCCCGCAGCACCGCCTGGGGCCGGTAGCAGGATGACGGCAAGTGACGTTGGGCCATGCGGACGGGCAGATCGGCGAAGCCGTGGCAATCGGCTTGGCCAATTGCACAAGACGCCTAGTCTCGCCGTTTGCGGGGTCTGTGCGGTGACCGAGTCCCTGACTGGGCCGTCCGCGTTCTGCTCCTGTTGCGCCTCCCCTGCACAGTGCTGGCGGAGCAGTCGGGCGCCTACACCAAGCCCGTGCTCCTTGCGGCGGGCGGCCTGGCGGCGGCAGCGGCTGTGTATTACCTGGTGCGCAGCCGCCTGGCGCCGGAGCAGGAGCCCGCCTCGGCATCGGCGTCGTCGTCGTCGGCGAGTGGCTCGTCCATGGACGGCGAGGCTGCGGAGGCGCGCGTGACGGTGGGCCGCCCGGCGGGCGGCGAGTCTCAGCAGCAGAAGCAGCAGCTGATGCGCAAGTAGGGTAGAGGCAGGTGTGGAGATGGGTGACAAGAGGAGGTGGAGCGGCTGGCGTGGCGCGGGAGCTTGCGCGTCGGTGTGAGTGCGTGTGTGCAAGTTTTGTGTGTGAGACGGAGGTGTGCGGTGCGTGTTTTATGGAGAGCCGGCGCGTGTGCGGTCCGCGCTGGCGCTGGGAGCGGGAGACGCAGCTAATGGCGCGCTCTTTCATGCATTTGCTGTCATGCCCAGACATGCTGCTAATGGAGCGCGGAGCTGGGGCTGCGACTGCAAGCGCGAGTGGTACAGGTTTATGCTTGTCTTTTTTGGTGGGGGTGCTGCGCCGCCGGCGCAAACATGGCCCACATCGCTCGCGGCTTGACGCCGCGTCTAGGGCTTCCCGCGCAGGCTGGCTGCAACGAAATGCTAGGCTGAGCGCGTTTTAGGCGCGTGGCGGGCTGAGGTGTGCCGAGGTCCGCTTTTGTTGCTCTGCCCGCGATGCAGGCGCGGTCCGGGCCCCGAACCCTGTAGGGCTTGCAGTGCTTTCTGCGGCGGTGCGTGCCCCCCGGGCATGCCTCCGAGGTTGTGCGCGTGTTTGCGTGTGTGTGTGTGTGCGACATGTTTGATGCCGCTTGGCGGCTTGCGCTTTCGGCTACGACGCGTGGCGTTTGAGCGGTCAGCGGCTGCGTTGGGCCGGCGTCGCTAGGGCGCCACGAGCCGGAGTGAGAGCGCAGCGCACGCGCCATTGGCTGAGTTTCGTTTGTTGTGGCTTGTGGGCTTGTGGGAGCTGGACGGGGGCGGCATGCCCGCGGGGTTTGGTCCCGTCTGACGCCAGCTGTTGGCGCTAGCTGCCCGGACCTCACGAGCTGTCGGTCCCTTGTGCAGCATACCGTTGAGTCGTGGAGTGGATGACGACCCAGGAGCGGAGTGGATGACGACTACTGAGGGGTCCTCAGGCCGCGCAGAGGGCGTTTGAGCCCGAGCCGGCCTGAGCTGAAGAAGTTGCCGCATTGCGTGTGTCGCTGTGTTGCACGGGAGCAGAGGCGGGCACCGGCGGTGCGGCGGCCTGCGAGTGTGTTGTGAAGCCGTTGCGCGCGCTGTGCAGGTGCAGGTGTGCGTGCCGCAGGGCCGTGCACGGACGGGCCGTCAGTCTAGGGTCTGCGGCAAGAGACGCCAGGAGCTTGCCGCGGCTCGACGCCACCCGCAATGTAACTTAGGACAGGTGACGCTGCGTGTGGCGCCGCCCATGGCTGCCACGGTGGCGCCTGGGTGTTGCGGCAGCACATTTGCATGCATGGTCGCAGGGCCATGCGTTGCGGCTGGCTGGCCCCCCGCTCGGGAACGCGGCAGGGAGCCGCAAGGCAGGAACGGCCAGCAAAGCGCGGGGGCACGTGCAGCACGGGGGACCAGCTGCCCAACCAAACGTGCGTACACTGCAGCCGCAGGGTCTCAGGTCACCGGTGGGCTGACTTGAGCAGACCACGAACGATAGGAAGCTGCCGGGCACGAGGGCGAGCGCTGCGGCAGCAGGTAAGCACTGCGACTGGTCCTGACCGTGTGCTGCTCTCCTGGTGATCTGGCTCGATAGATCAGCCCCCATGGCTGCCCTCGCAGCCCTCGCACCTCAGCGGACCACCGTGGGCCGGCGTGGCCGGCGGCGCGGCGTTGTGTGCGTGTGACGTCAGGATGCGCCGGCGTTGGCCACGACCCACGGGCCACCGCCCATGTCACTGCAGTGCTCGCAGCCTTAGCCTAGCACATGCCCAGCCCTCGCCATTCGCACACCCCTTTTCCCTCGACCGCCGCACGCAAGCACAACCCCTCACCAGCTAACTCGTCGACACAGCGCAAGTCGCCAGCGGGCTCGGCAGTCGCCATGGCGACGATGCTGGACCAGGCGGTCGACCTGGGCCCCAACAACATGGGCCAGTCCCCGCTGTCGGTGAGGCGATGACGGGGGCGGGGCGGGCAGCGCTAAGGTGGCAGCCTTATGCGACGCGCTGAGCCGGCGTTCCGCAGGGGGCAGGGCCGACGCGCGAGCGCGGCCCTGCCTCCCGATGCAGCCCGCATCGCGACGCGAATGGCAGCACGCTGGCAATCACACGCTGCTGCCGCCCCTGTGCCGCCTCGCGGCGCTCTCGGCGCGCGCCGCGCCCGGCGAGCAGCAGTCGCTGCTGCTGCTGCTGCTGCTGGCCGGCTGCCTGCTGCTGCTGCCGGCGCTGCTGGTAGCCTATCACAAGACGCTGGGGCCGCGCGCCCGGGTGAGCAGCGGCGGCAGCGGCAGCGCCGACAGCAGCAGCGGCGGTGGCGCCTCGACTCATCCTCGCCCGAATCCACACCCGGTGCTTCTCCTCTCTCCCCCCCATTCACCCGCTGCCTCAATCCCGCCGCTAGCAGTCCCCATGCCCCAGCTCGCGCTTCCCACCGTCCCCGCCCCTCCGCAGGACCTGCAGGGCGGCAAGATGCCGATGGCGTCCAAGATCGACAAGGTCAACGGCCGCACCGGCAAGGAGACGATGCACCCCGCCGGCGTCAACAGCGAAGTGAGGGGGCTCTCCTTGGTCTCTCGCGCTCTGACCCTCTGACCCGGGACCAGTGGTTCGGGGCCGTGATGTGCCCACGGCCTGCCAGCCATGACCCGCTGCCCAACCCCGCTGCCGCCCGCCGCATGCTGCTGACCTGCGTCCCCCTCCCACGCTTCCGCAGGAGCCGGTCAGCGGCATCCCCGAGTACCCCATCACCCTCAAGCACAGCCCGCCCGGCGGCCTTGACAAGGTCATGCCCAACCCGGGTGCGTGGCGTCCACATGCGCACCCGCACTGCGCGGGCTGGCTGGCACGCTTGAGGCTTGACCCAAACACAGACATCCCCACACCTGGCGATGCGCACTCACATGCAACACATCCTCTTGTCAATCTTTCAAGCCACCTGCGCACCTGCTCGCTGAGCGCCCCCGCCCCCGCCCCCCGTCGCCTTCCGTCCCCCGTGCTGCGTGTCGCCCCCTGCCCCCTGCCCCCCAGGCATGCCCCGCGCCAACAAGGCGGTGTCTCGTGAGAAGCCCGACGGCTCTCCCAACACGCCCGCCGACCGCACCGTACTGCAGCAGCACGTCATGTTCTGGGACCGGTGAGGCGGCGCGGGTAGGGAGGGAGGCGGGAGGAGGGGCCTGACCGGGCCGGGGAGTTCAGGAAGCTTGGGCGGCGTCTTCCTTCTTACTGCACCCGAGTACCGCACGCTTCAGCTTGTGCGCCTCACGTTGCTCTCGCCCCCTTCCATGGCAGCGACAATGACGGCATCATCTGGCCCATTGACACATTCGTGGGTGAGCTCAGAGGGGGGTCACACGGCAATAGGGGACAACGGCAACCGTTGCGCCGGCCCCCGTCGCACTCCCCCCTCCTCGCATCCCCTGTGCCTACCCCTTCATGCCCCTCCCTTCATCCTCCCCGCTCCTTTCCCACCCCTCAGGCTTCCGCCGCCTGGGCTTCAACCTGCTCATCTCCGCCGCCGCGGTTCCCTTCATCCACATGTCCTTCTCCTACCCCACGCTCAAGAGCTGGATCCCGGTGAGACGGAAAATACGGCACTACTGGCGCATGCTGACGTTTCGGCACGGCCTCCGTCGAGCGGGCCTTTCCCCGCACCCCTTGTCGCTGCCACCCACCCGTCACGCCGGCTGCCACGGACCCTCCCCTCCGCCTCCACTTTCCCATGTTACGGCCTCGAGCGGGCTCGCCGCCTTTTGTAGCTGCCACCCTCCCGTCACGCCGGCTGCCATCAACCCTGCCCTCCGCCTCCCCTTCCCTACCCCACACCAAACCCCCAGGACCCCCGGCTGCCCATCTACCTGGATCAGATCCACCGCACCAAGCACGGGTCGGACAGCGAGGTGTGTGCGTCATGCAGCAAGAGGGGCCCTGTTGATGGCAACATGATAACATGATGGCATGATGATGAGCTGTATCATAGCTAGGGTGAGGGATAGAATGGGCGAGGGGACGCAGCTGGGCGTGAGGCGCCACATGGCCGGCTGCGCGCGCTTGTGGACCCATAGCGCCTGGGCCCTCGGCGGCCGGCTCACGCCTGTGCGTCCCTGTCTGACTGGTCCTTCCACGCGTGGCCCCATTCGGCAGGTGTACGACACGGAGGGCCGCTTCGTGCCCGAGAAGTTCGAGTCGGTGCGCGGGATGGGGAGGGGTGGCGGCGGCGGTGGGTGGGTGGCCAGCTGCCGGGCGAGCGCACCGTCCTGCCTTTGAATACCCTGCTGCCACAACACACCTCTCGCCGTACCGTTCGCTGCCGTGTGCAGATCTTCTCCAAGTTCGACCGCGACAACAAGGGCGGCCTGGGCTGGAAGGACATCCAGGAGATGGTGTACTCCAGTGAGGCGCCGTGGGGGGAGGGAGGAGTAGGGGCAGGCGCAGGGGCAGGCGCAACGGGCAGCCGCGAACTGTGGGCGCATGCATGCATGCTTGCAGGCGGCATCTGTGGCCGTGACCACCGTGGTACGCTTCCGTCCTTGCCCTCCGCATGAACAACTACAAAGACATGAACATCAACGACCCCAACGGCTGGTACGTACGCTACACGGCTCGGATCTCACATTGCGGCGAGAAGGGACGCGCGCCTGGCCCCTGCCGTCGCCCGGTTCCCACGCACGCGTACCGTACTGGCGCCGTTGCGTGCGCGGGCTGGGGTCCAGGATGGCATGGTCTTTCCTTTTTTGCGCTAGTGGCATGAAACACAATGCATGCATTTTGCGGCCCCTGTGTCACAGGATTGCCGAGCGCCTCGAGTGGTGGGTCACCTACTTGGTGAGACATGAGCGGGCGGAAGGGGTGGGAGGGATGTAGTGCATGAGGAAGCAATGGGCTTGCTCGCAATCTACGGCAACGCTTGCTGGGAGCCACTGCCCTGCCATAGCTGCGAGGGTATGGAACGAGGGTCGGATGAACGCGGGCACGGCGGCCGTACGGCCGCCTCATCATGCGATGCCTCGAGGCTCTATCTACCCCATGCATGGTTCCTCACTCCGCGCTGCGTCCCCGCCTCCTGGTACCATACCATCCAGCCATCCCTACGTGCCAAGCCCCTCTCACGCACCCGCCCGCCCGCCTGCCCAACCCCAGCTGCTGCGCGACCACAAGGGCCTGGTCTCCAAGGAGAAGATCCGCGGCGTGTACGACGGCACCATCTGGGAGGTGGTGGCCAAGGAGGTGCGCCGGCCGGGGCCCGGCGGCGGACAGAACTGTGTCGTCGGATGTGCGAGCTGCCATACATGGTCCATGCGCAGTATACATGCTCAGCGTGCGTGGCCGTCGCAGCGCCCCTGAGCTGACCCTGCCTGCCCCGCGTCGCTTGCTCAACGCTGCCGTACGTGCAGGTTGACGAGCGCAAGAACCGCCACACCATGTACAAGGAGGAGTAAGTGGACGTACACACGGTGAACTGTGGAAGCGCTGGGCGTCGGCGTAATGGGCGCGGGCATGATGGCGCCGGTTCCAGACCTGGGCTGATGCGGTGGGCGGGCTATGGCTGAGATAGATGGCTGAGCGAGGCAGCGGGCGGCGGCATGATGGTAGCTTTTACAAACGTGGGCTGCTGCGATGGATGGAGGCGTTGTGGCTCGTGCGTGACGTTGGCAGCTAGGCACTGCGCGTTGCTGCGTTGCGAGTTGCCGCGGAGAATCGGGTCTCTCAGGAACGGATTCGACATGTGTCAGCAAGCAAGGAAGGCGATGGAGGCAGAAGGAACGCTGGCGGCGGCGGAGGCAGGGGGAACTACGAGAGGTTTGGCTGAGAAGTTTGAGCCGCACAGAAGGGATGAATGTAAGATACAAAGACGTTCTCCCGACACACGCGCAGGTTTGGGAGCTAGCATGTCGACCTGTGCGCTAGCTGCTGATGTTGTCATTGTGCTCGCCGGCGTGCTGCAGCACACCTGGCACGATGGCGCTCGTTCGCTGTGACAGCATAGGGCAAACCTGACGCCATCCATGCCTCAGCGTAGCGCTTGGCCGGTTGTTGTGCATGTTGGTAGGATCGGCGGCAGTACCATAAATTGTATGTGGCACCCCCCATGCTAGCCGAAAGTTGACCGAAAGGGGCGCTTCCACAGACAGCGGTTAACAGCGCATACTGGCTTGCTGCTGGTGTTACGGAGAACTTTGGCGGTACCCGTGGATCCTTAGAGTCTGTACGGCAGGCCGGCTCGCTCGTATATATGTTGGCCAGGGCCAAGCTCAGGGCTAGTCCAAGCCGCTCCTTTTGCCGACGTCCATATTCGACACCTCGTCCTCTTGTACTTCGCATCGCCCCTGTAAGCCTCATTCTCTGTCCAAGCCGTGAAGACAAAGCCGAAGGCACCAAGCACCGAAGAACCAAACCCCGAAGCCTCAAGCTCGCAAGCCGCACGCGCGCCGTCGTGTGCTGTCGTATCGTGACCGAGTGAAGAGGATGTCTCCGATGTCCAGTGCTTGTGTCGTGGGGTGAGCGTGCGTGAGCACATCGCAAGCGCAAATTAGCATGAACGCGGCGAGCAAGCCCCCGACCGCTGCGGCGGCCGGGGCTTGCGCGCTGGAGCTAGATAGCGGCCACTGAAGCCGCGATACCGCATCCGTGCGGCTTGCGCGCGAGGTGGCGCTTGCAACGGCGGCATCGCTACAGGGCCGAGGCAGGCTTTACCAGAAAGCCTGCACCGCCTCATATAGAGTTGCTTAGACAAGTTTGCTACGTGCTGGTGACGCCCCTCTGGCAAACACCGCATCGCGGCTCGCCTGACGCACCCAGCAGACGCAGCGCGCAAGCAGCTACACCACTTTTATCTTAGCATGATAGCTTGCTGTCATCTCCTGCCAGCACGCGCAGCTTCCGTCATCACGCGCTCGCTGACGCACGGCAACCAACTTCCTCACC
This sequence comes from Chlamydomonas sphaeroides, assembly GCA_001662425.1. Classification (NCBI taxonomy): domain Eukaryota; kingdom Viridiplantae; phylum Chlorophyta; class Chlorophyceae; order Chlamydomonadales; family Chlamydomonadaceae; genus Chlamydomonas; species Chlamydomonas sphaeroides. The sequence goes on from BDDC01000016.1 coordinate 94,862, forward strand.
CTTCCCTTGGTCCTCTGCCGTCATATTCACAGGTTCAAGACTCCCACCAAGAATGCTGTTGGTCGCACTGTTCCGCGCGCGTCTGGCCCACGTAGTGTCACGGTGAGCCCGCCTCAGGGACATGTGGTCCCTCGCATCCCCTGCCTGCGCACCGCGCGCGCCCCGGCATGCTGAAGGGGAGCGCCTGTTCCTAAGCTCAACTGCCAACAAGCGACTATTTCCGCCCCCGCCCACAGGTCACGCCTCTGCGGGCTTTCTCTGGCGTGTCCCACGACGAGGCCATTGCCATCATAGCCAAGGCTCAGGCGCCTGCTGCCTTCGAGGAGAGCCAGCAGGTCAGGCATTGAGGTTTGCTCGATGGGGGCTCAGGGCACGGGCAACTTGATTGCGGCCGGGGCCTCAGCAGAAGGCACGAATGGGCGCTCGACTTTGGGAGACCCGTGCTGGCGCGGCCTCGCCCTGCTGTCCCGGAAGCCCCGCCCTCAACGTATCCACGTGTGTCCGCGCCTCACCCTGCCTCGTCCCTTCTTTCCCCTACCCCCAGATTGCGCTGCTCCCTGCCTCCCGACCCACCATTCCCAGCGCCGCGTCCCCCTTCATGTCATACGACAAGCTCGCGTACGATAGCGGCGCGTACGACTGCATCTTCGCACACAACTCCATCATCGGCCGCTATGTGTATGGCCTCGGCTGCTTCCGCTTCCACGTCAGCACGGCCCACGAAGACGGCGAGGAGGAGGAGGAACGGACGCAGCAGGTGCGGCGGCAGGGGGACGACGGGGGTATGAGGGTGACGCGGGAGCAAGCAGGGGTGACCACTTCTGGGGGCCAGCGGGGGAGGCGTGGGGTGCTGGAGCAAGCAGCTAGGGTTTGGGAACGCAGGGCTGCGACGGGTAACGGCCCGGCCCTCATCCCCCCTGCGGTCCGCGGCCACACCTCTTATCTCCAACCCCCACCTCCCTGCTCCTTCCCCATATTTCCTCAACCAGGCCTTCAGCAAGCCGTCCGCGCCTGCGCCCACCGCCGCCTCTGACGACACCCCTCGGCCCAAGACCTGGCCCACCATCGCGCCCGCCCTGCCCGTCGCCACCAGCCGGCTGCTGACCCGCTGCCACTCGGCACCCGCCCGGACGCCTGACAGCAGCCCGGCGCTCATGCCCGCGGCTCCCGGGGACGCCCGCGCTCAGCTGCGGACTGTGGGCGGCGGCTCGCCCCGTGCCTGCTCCGCTGCTTGAGCTGCTGAGCTGTGCAGCGCTGGAGGCCGGAGGAGGGCGCTCGGATGGCGAGGGTCAAGCAGGGCGGCAGGATGTCGGGGGGTGTCGGAGTGAACTGCGCATATTTGAAATGAATTGCTAGAAGCGAGCCTGGAAGTGCCGCCGCCAGAAGGCATATGATGGGTGGAGGACTGCTGCGCACGGCCGAAGGAACCAGCTCGACGAGCATATGAGCGTGATGAGTGGGATAGATGTGTCGTACGCGTCGAAGTGAACTGCGTGTTGTGCGGTGGGCGCGGGAAAAGAGTGCGGTTACGTGACGGGCGCGGCGCAGATTAGGGTGCGGCCGACAACGGAGACGGGCGTGAGACCCTGCATAGCAAATCACCGTACCTGGGCGGGATGACACATCACATACGTGCCGTGCCGTGCCAGGCGGCAAGACCACTACTCAGGCAGCATGTGCCGCTGCGCTCTTACGCCCGGCAGGAGCGACGTGCAGGTTCGCGATCGATGTTGGTGGCGTAGTGTGGCGTGGACCTGGCTAGGTCGACGTGTCTGGTAATAGATAGATCGTCTCGCTGGCCAGAAGCAGGGCTGGCCCTTTAGACCTCTGTGGCACATGCGCGCGGTGGCCTCGGGGTGGAACAAGGCGGAGCGGGGCCGGCAACGGGCCGGCTTCACATGGAGCGCCGGCTTGAGATGGATGCGATGCCGACATGATGTAGGCTTAGTAGTAACACACGTGCCGCAAGTTTTTAATATCTTAGTAATAATCGACAATTGGCATGCCTCCCTCGCCTTGAGTTAGCCGCCTCGCTCGCTCAGGCCCAGGGCGGTGGACCTTCCAAGCCTTTCCAAGTTTCCAGCTACGCACATTCACCACTGGTCGCGCAGCTTCTCCCCACAGCATGGCAGCCCCGTGAGACCGACTCAACGAGGAGGCATATAGGGGTTGAGGGTCCTCAGCCTGACTGAATCCACTCCCATACCCAAGGCCGCCTGCCTGGGGTCACCACGCATCCGCCGAGGACACCGGGTCAACAATCCACCACACGCTCGCACACATCCCTACCGCTACCCTCCACTCCTTTCTCCAATCAAACGCTTACCGCAATCAAAGTGCTCCCACGCGGCAAGCCGGCCTGCCGCTGCAAAGCGCTGACGCGCGCGACTAGCCCACGCGCCTGATGCTTCCTTCGCAGTGTACGTACGGGTCCGCACATCAGCTTGTCTAACCAGTGCACCAACTTTACGTCCCGCCACAGCAGCATCCACGGGGAAGCGCCTTACTTCCCGGGATAGCAAGATAGCGAGAAGCCGATGCCGGCAGTAACCGACGATCGACCCCGCGAGCTCCCTGCCGCCAGCAATTCCCCGCGCAGGCACCGGTGGATGGGGTCCACATGCTTGCAAGTGCGCGCCGAGGCTACCCACACAACCAAATAGTGTCCACAGCTCGCGAGGCGAACAGAAAGGAAAAGCGGAGGATCCGCCTTCCGTGCCGGCGGGGGAGGCCGAGGCCATGCGCCGCCCTGAGCGGTTTCCGTTTAGCCGCTGACTGCCCCACGCGCGTGGGGCGCGTCCGAACCACAATCCCACCGGCCAGACGCACGCGCGCCGTGGCTACGCTGCCCACAATACTCACACGCGAGTTCATAGAAAGACAAATGATCAAGCAACCCTGCTTCGGTGACTATTGGCACTTGCATGCGTGCGTTCCAGCTGCTGACAATCTGCCTCGCTGCTAGCTGTACCCAGGACCGACCAAGCTACACGGCGCAAACCCATGCCGATGCCTCTTTCTCCACACCCCCTGCTGCATCAGCAGCACACGCACGCGTAACGTCAAGGCATCCCTCAAGCAAGCCTGCAGCGCATCCATCCATCCAGCAGCGCAGGGGCTGTAGCCGCCATCAGGCGCCACGAGTGGTACGCACGCAGCGCGGGGGTGCGGCCAACAGCAGCGCCGCGCAAGCCTGCAGCGCTTGCAGAGGTAGAGAGACCGCGGCGCGCCTGTGGCCGCGGGCCCAAGGGGACCGCCCTCGGGACGCTGCCACAGCAACACGTCAAGTAAGCCATCACATCATCACCCAGCGAACACGCACAGGAACACCGAGCAAGGAGCCCGTCAAGTAAGTGCACCGCACCCACAGCATGCCGCAGTATCCTGCCACCTACCGAGACGACTCTTGTGCCAATGCACGCTCCTGCCACCCAACATGCCAGGCCTGTCAAGCAGTCGACCGCTTGATTGCCACCCGGCCAGTACACCGCAATGCTAGGACCTGACGTCCAAACCTGTAGGCAATCAAAGGCCGGTGCACGAAATTGCACCGCCTAGCTACACACACCCACGCTAGGTACGGTACTCCCTCACATCCACCTGCTACTGTCAGGGTCCGTCTCTGCAGCTCTCCATCCTCCGAATCTTTGCAGCCTCCGTTGCCCGCCAAACCAACCCCTCGCTCCATCAACAGATTACGCAGCCGCAGCCCGGCGCGGCCGCAACAGGGCCCTCCTCACCCGCGCCGCCGCCACGTACCACCCCAGCCCCTGCCCGCACCGAGCTAGACACCGGCGGCACCGCGCCGCGAGTGGTAATCCCCGCCGCCGGCATGATCTTACCCTTGGCCTGCTGTGTGGTCGTCGGGCCCCGCCCCGCCACAGAAGCCTCCGACATGACCCGCCGCGACAGCATGCTGAGGCCGCGCTTTGACGGCCGGGCACCGGGCGAGCCTGCGCCGGGGCCGCCCGCTGCCTCCGCCAGCGCGGTCAGGCGGCCCGCCACCTCCTCCATTGACGGCCGCTGGCAGGGGTCTTCGTGCCAGCACGCCTCCAGCAGCTCCCACGCGGCGTCCGGGATGACCTTGACGCGCGGAGGCCGGTAGCCGGAGGAGACCTGTGTGCAGGTGGGGGCGCGGATGCAGAAGTGGGCACGAACCGACGGAGTACCGGTAGTGCCGTGATCTCGCGTGGTGGTGCCACACGGGCCCCTCGGCGCGAGGTCGCATCGAGCCTGCGCTATTTTGAGTCGTTCAAGCGGGGCCCTTTTACAAGCTCGAAATTCTAGGCCCTCCACGTCTCACAGCAGGCAAACTGCCGGCAGCTCACCAGGGCGGCGTAGTCGGTGGTGTTGCGCACACCCAGCCGGTCGGCCTTGACCGTGTTGAAGATGCTGCGGGGCAGCAAGGTAGATGAGTCGGGTTTCATTGGCATGGTGACAGGTGTGCCGGACAGTCGACATACAGGAGCACGCAGCTGAATGCCCACACGGACCTCATTCCTGACGCCTAATTTTGCGACGGCAGATGGAGCTCAGCACTTTACAGCCGCCGCCAGCTATCTATGATTGTGGTACGTCGCTCGGTCGCATGAGCCGTATGGCCCGCCCCAGCCCTACCTGACGATGAGGCACTCGCAAGCGAGCAGCTCGTACATGAGGACGGCAAAGCTGAGGGGAGGGAGGTTGAAGGGGGCAAGGGACGGAGCAGTAAGCCAACACACCGTGCTGGGAGCTGGGAGCAGGCGCGGCAGCTTGCTAAGCGCGGCACCTTGGCGCCCTGTGTGTGGCCTCTTTCCCCACCCCGCGTGCGCCAGCAGTACTTCCGCCAGTGCTTCCGGCCGCGCACCTGAACACGTCGGCCTTCTCGTTGTACGGCAGCTTGCGGAACACCTCTGCGGCGGGAGTAGGCGCGGATGGAGGTACAGAGAGGCAATGAACTTCCGGTGAGACCGCGCGGTCTCACTGGAACTGCAGCGTTGAAGACTGACAGCCGCTCAGCTGCTAGCGAGCGAGCTGCTAGCGAGCGAGCTGCTGACGACAACGCATCGGCACTTGGGCCCCACGATGCGCCCACCTGGCGCCATGTACATGTAGGAGCCGGCCTTGCCTGCGTGAGGAATGTGTAATGCAGCGCCAGGGAACCTTGTAAGACAGGCAAACAGCCACCGCAGCTAGCTAGCCGTACGCTGCCGTACGCTCACCCGTGAGTCCGTACACCCACTCCATGTCTAGCCGCCGCAGCCGCCGCAGCTCCGCGGCGCCTAGCTGCTGCAGCAGCCCGCGCTTGTCCCTCAGCCCGGCCGCGGGGTCGGCCGCGTCCACCGGGGCCAGCAGCCCGGGGTGCTTGCTGGATGCGATGCGGAGGGTGGGTGGGGCGGAGAGAAGTTGCGTGGAGGCTGCATGCGGCGGTTGCTTGAGCGGCGAGCGACAGGGCATGGCACGGGAGCCGTCGTGCTGCGCTTTCGGTGCCATGTCAAGCGGCTAGGTAGACAGCAAAGGCATGGAACCAGCGTCAAGCAGCAGCCACTCACACGAGCAGTGCCGAGATGGTTTCCGAGGTGCGCTCACTGGCCAGGGCAGCCACCACGGCCGCCGGCACCTGCGGCTGGTCGTCATCGGATCCACCGACACCGACACACAGCTCTGCCGTCGTGTCGAGCCCCGGCGGCTGCCCGGCGTTGACCCCGACGACCCTGAGCGCGCCTTCCAGGAGCGCCGATGACATGCCGGCGGGCTGAAGGGCCGCAGCGGTGGCGCCGCCGCCGCCGCGGCCAGCGCCGGCCGGCAAGTCCCACTGCGGCATGTCCTCGGCTGACATGACGACCGCGGGCGGTGAGGCCGCGGGGCCGCTCATGCGTTGCAGGGCAGGTGCCGAGGCGCCCTCGGCGGCGGCCGTGACGCCAGGTGCCTCGGGCCGACTCAGCAGCGGCCGGCGGCCGGCGGTGGTGTGGGTGTGGGCGGGCGAGCCGAAGGAGGAGGTGGTCGAGCCGTCGCCGACGAGCCGCAGCGGCGGCCTGGGCGGCAAGCACGCCGGGGTGCTGGTGGGCCGCGCGGCGGGGAGGGCCGTGCTGCCGGAGTCGGGCGGACCTGACGACGGCACCACCGGCGCTGCGCCGCGGCCGCGGCCGTCGGGCAGGACGGCTGGGTCGGCCTGTCCAGCGGCAGTGTGCGGCGGGGGCAAACAAGCGGCGCTTTCAGGCGTCGGGCAGGGGGCGCACTGCGGGCGCTTGGCTATCTAGTGTCGGCCTGGGTCGCTGGCTGGTACACCAGGTAGGGCTGTGCATGCATGGCGTGGCTTGGCGGCGCTTGCTTGCTCAACGGGACGAGCTGCCTGCGGTGTGACGGGAACACCACATATCACAGAACACCTGCACACCTCGGCCGTCGGGGGCGTGCACGCCTGGCTGAGCATGTCCACCCTGGCGTGGAGCTCTGCCACAAACGTGGGGCGAGTGTCATCGCCCCTGCGGAAGGGCGTCGGCGCAGGGGCGGGCACGGACCTTAGAAGAAAAGGCTTGCAAGCCCCGACGGCAGCCTGTGCGGGCAGCGCGACATGACGACCCCAGCCAAGGTTGGTAAGGGGGTTGGCGGGTCCGTCGGCCACCTCTCGGGTGGCTGAGGTGCACCACACCTGGAGCCATCGTCCATGGGCGCGCAAGGCGCCGTCCGTATGAGCCCCGCCGCCGTGCCCTCGGTGCCTGCCGAATGCGTGGCGGCGACCGTCAGCACCCGCGTCGACCGGCGTATGGCTGCGAACGACAGCACGCAACGGGCGGCAGTCGTGACTCCTCCGCCCCACGTGCTGACGTCATCAACTGCGCCCTGCCATCCGTCCCAGACGCCGCCAAGCTAGCGGACTCACCTCCAGCGTGCCCCGCCTGCACCGGGAGCTGCAGCCCCGCGCCGCTGACCGCGCGGCTGTTGCCGCCGAGGCTGACGTGCACTCCCTCGATGCTGATTGTGCGGAAGGGCGACTCGTCGCCGCCCTGCTGCTTGGGCCGCACGCCGTCAAAGGACATGGCCAGCACGCGGGCGGCCGCCCGGCGCGACCCCGTGCCGTGTGGGGTCCCCCGGGCCGACGGCGCGCGTGACGGGGCGCCGCTGACGGACAAGCTCGATTTACTCCGCGCCCGCAGCATGACGGACCGGTCCGCCACCTCCTGCGCAGCGTGGAACACGTAGTGTTGGATAAGATATGTACCACCTTGATCCCGATCTCGATCTAAACCAGCAACCGCCAACCGCCAACCGTCAAGCAACCGCTCACGCACCACGTGCAGCCCCAGGTCCGACAGCTTCATGACCAGCTCGCCGCCCGGCTCGCGCTTGGGCAGGATGTTTTCCTGGCGGTCAGCGAGAGGAAGAAGCGATTGAGTGGTAGGTAGGCAGGCAGCGCAGCGAGGGGCGGGGCCCAGCGGCCTCAGCGGCAGTGCCAAGCACCATCCCGTCAGCACACGGCCGCTGCCCACAGGCTGGCGCACCAGCTTGATGTCGCGGTGGATGACTGGGCAGGGCTTTCGGGCGTGGAGGCACGCCAGCGCCGAGGCGATCTGCGAGGCGTTGGGGCGGCTGGCTGGTTAACGGTAGGCACAGGTAGGACCGACGGGTGTCTGAGCTGTGGCCTAGCTAGCCGAGTGCTGCCCCCGCTGGCAGTTGAGTCGTTAAGTTGCGCAGGGTTACCCAAATAAACATGGTTGACAGCCCCGCCGCCGAGCGAGATCGTCCCACCGCATCCCAGCGTACCTGCGCGAGCCACGTGTAGGCCTGCGGCAGCTTGTACGTCCGCCTGCCCGCCGCCATGCTGCGCGTAATGAGCTCCTTGGCCGTGTACGGCTGTGTACGGCAGGGCGCGTCAAGTTACGTCACGACATGGAAGAGGGAGCAGCGTGACGTATGCGTAGGTGCTGCCGCGGGTGCGCTGCTGGCTGTTGGGGTTGCCGTGCTGCCGGCGCCTGTCGTACTGTGCGGCCGGCGCACACAAACTCGTTCAACCAGCGCGGTACGGTGCCGTACCTCGCACAGCTCGTACACAATGGCCAGCGTGGGCTCGGCCTGGCCTTGCAAGAAGCCGCCTGCGCCATGAAGATGGAGACGGAGGAGAAGGAGAAGGAGAACAAGAGTAAGCGCTCAGAAGGACACCAGCAAGATGGGCCCCAGCTACTGAGCGCAACCTTGGACAATGAAGTTTTCGCCAAATGAGCAAAGCACAGAAACGGTGCGATGGTCAGGGCGGGCGCCGCGCGCCCGGCGGGGTGGGGGCTTTACGCGGGTGTCCGTGCGTTTAGGGGCCAAGGGAGCTCCGCGTCCCGCCGCGGCCCTTTGCTCATGTGTAACTCCTGTTTCCCTAACGCCCTCTCCACCGCTCACCCGGCAGCGGGACGACGCCGTGGCAGGCGATGATGTTTCTGGCATGGCGGCGTCAGGTGGGCAAGATAATCGCGTATAGCTTTGTCATACGGGCTCAGGTTTCGGGTCACCGGGCAATGGCCAAAGCAGGGAACGGCCCCTGCCGTGCGGCCGCCGCCGCACGCAACGCTTGCGGCCGGCCCCACCGCACAAGGGCCCTTACCTGTGCTGCAGCTGCGCGGTGATGCAGGCCTCTCTTAGAAACATGTCGGCGCAGCGCGAGCGCTGCAGGCTGCACGCGGCGTTGCCCGAGGCCTGCGAAAGGTGGAGGCGCGGGCACGGGCAGCAACGAGCGGGCGCGCGATTAGTCAGCGGCAGAAACCAGGCCCTGCAGTACGGCTGTGCGCTGGGTGTGTTGACAAGGTGACGCGAAAGTTGGATGGCGCGCATATGTCGCAATGAAACGCCGCCGTGCCGGACTGGGATTGTTCCGCGTCGAGGTGTTGGTAACCCCGTGCGCCGTGGCACCCCACCTTGAGCTCCCCTGCGCCGTGTAGAACTTTCAATGCAACGTTCGTGCCGTTGTATGTCGCCGCGAAGCACGTCGCGAAGCCACCTTGACCGAGCATCTTCTTGACACGCAGACAAGATGCGTCGAGCAGGCGCGGATCGTCTAGCGTCGTTTCGCTGCTTGCTGTGGGCATTTTGCTGGCGACAACCATGTCGGCTGCGCCGGCTGGCGTCACCTGGGCCGACCACCAGATGCCGGGCAGGTAAGATGAGTCGCTTCCGCCTGAACGCTACACTCGCTGATTAACGTCGCTAGACAGCAATGTTGGTTGTCCCTAGCAAACTCTCTGGCTGTTGCGGCCAGAACAATTTCTCAGCTGCGTAAGTCGCTTTGGTTTCGCGGCGGCAACGATATGCATGTGGGACAATGCAAGTGCGGTTCGCCCTGCACGTGAGAGTTACCCTGTGCATCGAGGGGGGCATGGGGCAGGGCCGACCGGCCCATGCCCGTCGCCTTGAAAACGTTAGCAGTTTACGCCCGTGACACGATCCTGCACTCGCGCTTCCTTCCTAGCAACCAAATACTTAGACCCGCAATACTGCAGTGACGGTTTCGCGGGCGCGGGCATCCCTTGATTCCGCGTTTTACGGACGCACAGACGCGCATTATGCCACTGCGGCTCACTAAGTGGCTCGAGTTCTTATTTCTGAATTACTTCGGATGCTTCCGGGTGATTCCCGACGCCGCACCGGCGACGTACCCTTGCTGACCCCTGATGGCACCCAAAGCCTGCACGTGGCAATGCGTGCATCGAGTCGCTCTCCACCAACACAAGCAACATGAAACAGCCGCTGTAGGTGTTTGAGGTCTTGCCCCCACCCTTTCCGCTTCATGGCCCCAAAGCGCCTCACGGCACCCTGGCCCCGCCCGTGCCACTCCTGTACGCTTTCCCGTGAGTCCGTACACCCGCTGCTTGTCCACAGGGCAGCTCCCCTGCATGTCCAGCCGCCGCAGCTCCGCGGCCCGTAACAGCCGTCTTTCCTTGCCTTCGCACCTTCGTAGCATCGAAGGCCTTACGTCATCCAGCTGCTGTCCACATGTGACATCCTGGTGTGCAGCCTGGCGTGACACCGAATTGCGTCGCAACGTTGACGAACACGGCCGTCACCAGCACTGTCATCTACAGCAGGCAGCGACTAGGGCACAGCGCATATGCGCATACCCAGTGGTGCAGATTGAGACCGTTTGGGCCAGGTTACAACGTGATGCAGCGGCGCTCAGGTTCATGCTTACCTGCCCTGTGACTCGCATACGTACAAAGCAATCCGCGACACACGCCCGGTAGGATGCACGACACGCGCCCTTGGGCTCCTGCCCTTGCCTCCCGGTCCAGCATCCAAATCCGACCCACGAAGCACTGCAACCCTCTACACAAGATCGCGGCGCTTGTGGCATCTCCACCGGCGCACCGCACACGACGCCCCAGCCCGCGGCGCTCCCGCCGCTCCTCCGCCGCCAACCTCCCCGCGCCGCCGTATCTAACCCGCCAGCAATGCACCCAAGCGACACCCACCCCGCGCAGCCCACTCCCCCGCGCTCATCCCTCCTCCGCCCGTAGCCCACCTCAGCAGCAGCCCGCACTGCCCCCACAACTCCCCACAAGCAACTCTTTCCTCAGGCTCAGGGATAGTGCGTCCCGCCGCTGGCGGCAGCCGCGTCCACGCCGCTCAGCGCGCCCGCTGCCGGCGGCGGGTTGAGCTGTATGGTCTCAATGACAAAGTTGTCATTGGTGTAGATGCACATGTCGGCCGCGATCTGCATCGACTTCTTGGCTGCGGAGGTAGGCAAGCAAGCGTGGCGCGGGAGGGTCGCGTGACGCAGGGCGCGCGCGTTGGGGGGAGCTGCCGCACAGAGCGCCGCCGGGCACACCGCTCGGACGGAAAGCTGGGAGCACGCCGCGGGCCTGTGCCAAGCTTCAAGCACAATACGGGGTGTTGGGACACGAGGCGGCCCCGCCTACTGCATGCCCAGCATCACCACGCAACGTGCTTATCGCATGCCCAGCACGTCATCAGACAACGTGCAGACGCGAACATGTCCCAAAGTCAAGACACGAGCGAACTACGTACGGTGGGCTGCTGCGTACGGCTACGAAATCACATGTCGCTGTGCCGGGCCCAGGGCCCCAAGCCCTCCCGCGCACCAATGGTGAGGGCGTCCATCTCGGGCACGTCCGCCAGCGCGCGGGCGGCGGCCAACGCGAAATTGCCGCCCGAGCCCACCGCTGCGGTGGGGGTAGGGGCAGAGTGGCGAGGCGACGGCCGGGCCGGGCAAGGCAGTGCCGTGCAGGGCGAGTGAGGTCATGGGCTGAGCTCCCGCTGCCCCCGGCGCCGGCCAGGGTGCGTGGGCATGGGCCTGGCGCCCTTCGACCGGCCGCCGACGGCTCACACGCCGTGCTGCCCCGTGCTGCTGCAGCGTGCTTCCGCACGACTTCCGGGAGGGCATTTCCATGAACCTCACACGTGGGGCCCCCCACCAAATGTGCCGCGCTCAGCCATGGCCCATCACGAGGCTCTAGCAAACGTACGTAGACTCCTATGGTAGCGCCTACATACTCCCATCATATGCTGGCTGAATCATGACCCAGTACAGCAGATATGCGCAGTCGCCGGCAGCCCCACCCATGACTCCGTCGTGCGGCTCCAGCACGTCGCCGTTGCCGCTGATGGTGAGCGTGGTGCTGGCGTCGGCCACAAGCAGCTCGGCCTGAGGGCGTGGAGGGGAGCGGGCGGGGGCGGAGGGAGTGCGTCGGCGCGGCGCTGGGAAGCTCACACGCGAGCGGGCCCGCCACACGCCGCAGCCGGTGCCCCATGCCGCCCAGCCAGGGGCCCGGGCCGGCAAGCGGGCGCTGGGGCGGACGGTGCCGTGGGCGGCAGCGCATGATGGCGGGTGCGGGAGGCCGCTGGCGAGCCGGGTTTGCAGCCAGCATCTGGCTGCGGAGTCGCGTGGCCGGCCCCGGCCGTGCGACACGCTGTGGCCCGCAAGCGGCAGCAAGGCCCTCTCGGTGCTCTCCCTGCCTGCCCTTCAGGCCCTCGCTGCCGCCCACGGCACCAGCATGCTACCACGCTACCACGCTCCCATGCTATCATGAGTCCGTGGCAGCAGTCCACCGCAGCAACGCCCTCGGCGCCGCACCTGCAGGAAGCGCAGCGCCTTGTCTTGCCGCCACTGCTTGGCCAGCTCCACGGCGGCGCGCAGCAGCTGGCCTGCGGGGACGGGCAGCGGTGCAGGGCATGCAGGTCGCCGCGAGGTCCGCACGGGCCACAGGAGGGCGGAGAGGTCTCTGGACCACGACAGCTGGAGGGGCGGCGAAGAGAGGACGGTGGCTGCATTTCTCCACGAGCGGGCCGGAAGGCCTCGCCCCACCCAGCCCATCAGCACTCCGAGATGCGCCCACGCGGCATGTCGTAGATGCCGCCATGCCGCACGCAATTGAAAGAGTCGCTTCCGCGCCCCCGCTGAAACGCTCTTAATGGTGTGGTGTGCAGCTGCGCGACGCGGCCGCACCCGGGTGCTCCTCCAGCTTCATCTCGAGCCGCTCCAGCAGCGACAGCCCGTCCGCCGCGGAGCCTGCAACACCAGGGCCGGGCGCAGGCAGGGGACCGGCTCGTGGCAGCGCCTCGCCGGGCTCCGGGGTACGGCACGCGCACCGCAACGCGCCGCGGCAGGGCACCCCGTCGCAGGCTGCAGGGTGTCCCCGGCTGCAGGGGCGGCGCGGCTGGGCCGCCAGAGGGAGCACCCCCAAGTCCGCGTGCAAGCGGAGCTGCCTAGGCACCGGCAAGCCAGCCGAGGCCCACGGACCGTGCCCTCCTCCTTGCCTCACTGCACCGCGCCGCCCGCCCGCCCGCCCGCCTGCTGCCTCCCCTCCCCTCCCCTGCTGCGGCCCACCTGCGAAGCCAGCGACCACCGTGTCCCCTATCCGCCGCACTTTGCGTACGTTGGGCTTGACGGTGACGGGGCCTACCGACACCTGGCCGTCGCCGATGAGGACCACCTGCGGCAGGCGGCAGGGAGCAGGCGAGCGAGGGAGCGTGCATGAGAGCAGGGATTGGAGGCATGGGGGCAGCAGGAGGCGCGGCTGGAGGGCCGGGGGGAGGAGGGCCGGCCATTCGGCGGCCCTGGCCGGAGGCGATCGGTGGCGCGGAGGTCGCTGCCTGCAGGGGCCTGTGGCAGCCACCGCGGCACCTGGCTGGCCGGGAGCGCCCGCGCCGCCCCTGAGCCCCCTCCTGGCGGCTCATTGCACGGGCCATGCTCACTGCAGAGGGCCGGGGGCCGCCTGCCCTCGACCAGGGTGCCACCGCACCGCCCTCGACCAGGGTGCCACCGCACCGCCCTCGACCAGGGTGCCACCGCACCGCCCTCGAGCGCCCGTAACGCCGGCTGCACGGGCCAGGGCCACCGCAGGGGACAGGAGCTGACCACGGCGCCTGGCCGTGCGCCGCCGCCAGGGTCGCGCCTGCACCGCCCGCCGCCATGTGCACTGCCAGGTGCAGTCAGCTGCCGGGGCCCTCGACCGTGCAAGCCGTGCCTGGGCTACCGAAGCCGCTGCGCCAGGCAGGCAGGCAGGCAGGCCGGGCAGCTGCGGCACGGCTGCAGCTGAAGCCCTCAGCCCTCAGCCCTCAGCCCTCAGCCCTCAGCCCTCGGGCCGCAGGCCTGGATCCCACTGGCTGGCCGCCACTGCAGCCGCCGCCCTCGGCCTTTTGTTCCCGCCGCCACGTGTCCTTGCTTTGGCCGCCTTGCCCCTGCCCCCTGACCTCCGCGCCGCCGCCCCGCCTGGGCCTCCGCACGGACGACGGGCGTGCCCTTGCCCACGGCTGCTGAAGATGAGGATGCGGCCACGGCGCCCTTGCTGGGCCCTGCTGCGCTGCCCGGCCCACTACTCCTGCCCCATCGCCGATGCCTGGGCTGTACCAGTTGGGGTGCCCTTCACGCGGCTGCCGCCGCTGCCGGAGCCACGGCACATGCGCCTCTCTGTGACCCCTGCCACTGCGCCTGCGCCTGCCTGTGTTCCCTGCAACATGGCTTGCGCCTCCCTGTGTGCCTTGCCGTGACGCCCTACCATGTCACCCTTGCGAACGCAAAGGATGGTGGTGGAATGCACCTCTGGCCGCGGCGGGTAGTATCCGTACGGCGCCTGGTAGCCCAGGTTGCTGGAGGCCCGCAGCGACTGCGACTGCTGTCCGCCCGACACCAGCAGCGTTCTCCCGGCGCCTACGTAAGGTCGCAGGATGGGGCGTGTTGGGGGTGTTGGGTGCGACGGGAAGGCGGGGAGGCGTGGCGACGGCAAGGATGTGTGGTTGCGGGCGAGGTCGGCGCCCGACCGCACGGAGCACGCATGTGTACCTGCGACCGCTAGTAGCGCCTCGGTGCATTGCGGGCCGCGGGCCCGCAGCGCGGCGAGGCCGGCGAGCATGACGAGATTGTCGGGGTCGCGTGCGGTCTGCGCTGGTGGCTCGCGAGTGCAGCCGAGTGATATGTGCGTGCGACTGTCGAGGCGGGTGTCGGCAGTGCTTCGGCTTGGCCTGATCGCGGGCTATGCCTGTTTCGTGGAAGTGCCTGCATGCTCAGAACGGCGACACAACGCTTACGGTGACCGAGCCTGCATACACGCTCACGAACACGCATAAATAGTCGCCTTCTTCACAACGAAGAAACCCGTTTTACACGACACGCCCGCAAGACCCGAACATCCACTTGCCATCGCACTTGCCTTTTGGCACTCGGCCGCTGCAGGCGCGCCTTACGCACTAGCAATGGCCGACGAAGAGAATAATGGAGACATTTGCATCTGCCAGCAGGACAGCTACCTGCGGAAGCTCACGACGACCGTCAGGAGGTCAGCCCCCACACGTGAGCACGAGTCCATGCCCGCGGCCCTCAAACTGCCACCACCTCTCGCCCGCACGCAGCTGCACGCCCATAGCGCTGCCCCCGACGCCGCCGGCTCCTGCTGGCGGCAAGGCAGGCAAGGCGGGGGGGGGGGGGGGCCACCCGCCCCCCC
>BDDC01000016.1:110144-153373 GCA_001662425.1 Chlamydomonas sphaeroides
TCTACCTCGCCGAGACGCCGCTCTTCCCCGAGAGCGGCGGTCAGCCATGTGATCATGGTGGGTGCTGGCCGCATCTCAGCCCCGAAGAGGTCAACGCCATCGCGGCACGGACCCCTCAGCCGCAGCGCTCAGCGGAGCCAGGGGCTTGAGCATCAGCCCTCGCCGCGCTGACCAGCGGTGCCGAGTCCAGATGGCACAGGCGATGCGCCCCGTCTCGTGCCGGTCCCGGACCGCCCGTAGGTTGGCCTGCAGGGCAGGTACCCTAGCCGCCACCCTAGCCGCCACCCTAGCCGCCACCCCAGCCGCCACCCGCCTGCCTGAGGCCACACGCCCGTGTCGCGCGCGTCCCCGCCTGCAGGCCGGCTGGTCGTGTTGGGGCCCGACGGCGCCGCCAGCGGCCAGGCGGTCAACGTGGTGGCCGTCATGTGGCGGGAGGTGGGGCAGAGCCGAGGACGGGACCTGCACGGCGTGGGGCTGCACCAGTCGTCGCGCGCTGGGGTCTGATCCGCCAATGTGTGGCGAGCAGGCCGGGGCGGCGGGCAGCGGGCGCGAAGTCCAGAGCCCGCCTGCAGCGCCTGGCGATGGCGGCAACAGGCCGGCGGGATTGTCCGGCCGGACTGCGCTAGCGGCGAGGGCCTGGCGGGAGCTGGCCGGACCAGGCCATGTAGCTGCAGGCCGCGAAGCAGCTGCGCGGACAGGCGTGCGGCCGCCGCGAGGGCGCCGCGAGGGCGCTGACTGCTGGCAAGCCTCGAGGACTGCGCCATGGCGCGTGCAGGGCACGTGTTGCCGTGCCCTTAGCAACAGGAGCAGGAGCAGGAGCAAGGATGCCCGATGTTAGGTCCCGCCTCTGGCAGTGCGCAAGAGCGACGGGCCCTGCTGCGTGCCCCGGCTGCTGCTGCCGCTGCCGGGCGCAGGGCGCGCTGTGCCACGTGACGGACGGCCCGCTGGGGGCTGGCTGCGGGGTGGAGGTGCAGCTGGACTGGGAGCGGCGGTGGGACCACATGCAGCAGCACACGGGTGCGGCATGGAGTGTATCATAACTCGGTATCATGGCTCGATCGTAACTTCATTGAACTTAATCATAGATAGTCAGTATAGTGTTACACGGGATTATGATTTCTGAGGATGCTGGCAGCCCATGCAGCAGCTCGGGCTGGGCAGGGAGGGGCCGCGGGACTGTCGGGGCGGGCTGCAGGGCCGTGCTTGGAGGGCGGCTGTGGGGGAGCGCGGCGGGTGAGGGCACGAGCAGGCCGGCTCTGCGCTCAGGGCCAGCCCCGATCTGCACGTTAAACCCTACGCCCGCCTGCCTTGCCCCGGTCCGTCCCCAAGGCCAGCACGTGCTGTCGGCTGTGGCGGACCTGCTGTTCGGCGCTGACACCGTCAGCTGGGAGCTGCACCCACTGGACCCCGAGGTGCGGGGCCGCTTTGCGCGGGCAGCAACCTCGGGACCGACTGCCGCGGGCGGCAGTGCGGCCGGGCTGCTGCCGCTCCTCGTCTTGGGCAGCTGGCGGCGCAAGGTTGCCCGTTGGCTCTCGGCAACGCGCCACAAGGCCACGTCCCGCAACACCACGCGCCCACTCCCACGCCCCCCCCCACACACGCATGCAGGTGCACTGCTCCGGCGACTACGGATGTGTGTCGGTGGACCTTAGCGTGCCGCAGCTGAGCGCAGAGCAGGTGAGGGCAGGGCCCCGTTGGGGCAGAGCACCGTCGGACGCCCGCCTGCCAAGACGGCCCGGCCGGGGCCACCCGCCTCCGCTGTGTGTCACACTAGTGCCTCCTCAAGGCGCTGCCTAGCCGGCACAGGTCCTGGCCAACCCGGGTGCCTCACGCGCCAGCCCATGCTGACCGCCTGGTCCACACGTGGCTGGCCCTGCCGCTGCGCCCCTGCAGCTGGTGCAACTGGAGGCTCGCGCCAACGAGGAGCTGCGCGCGTTGCGGGCCGTGGCGCCGCTGCTGCTGGACCCGGCCGAGGGCGGCGAGGACGCGGACCGCGTGGCGGCGCTGAGGGCCGACCCCGCCTTCCGGGGCGCGCTGCCGCCGCCGGGCAAGGTGCGGGCGGGGCCGGCTGCGGCGCCCTGCCGGCGCCGGTCAGCTGGCAGCGGGCCACAGGCTGGTCGCGGGCCGGGCGCAGCGGCAGGGGGTGCGCGATGCGCCGCCGCACGGGAAATGCGGTTTGGAGGAGCGCGCGGAGAGGCTGGGGGCGCGCCAACCGCCAACCACCAGCGGCCAGCCAACCGCCGTCTCCCCTGTGATGCACGTGACAGATCAAGGGCTGGAAGCTGCGGCTGGTGGCGATCGAGGGCCTCGACATCAACGCATGCGGCGGTGCGGGGCGCGCAGCTGGCACTCGGGGCTGGGGCTGCGCCAAGATGGCGCCCCGGCACCAGCATAC
The DNA here is from genome assembly GCA_001662425.1 of Chlamydomonas sphaeroides. NCBI lineage: Eukaryota > Viridiplantae > Chlorophyta > Chlorophyceae > Chlamydomonadales > Chlamydomonadaceae > Chlamydomonas > Chlamydomonas sphaeroides. Next base: position 112,540 of record BDDC01000016.1, read on the forward strand.
TCGCGCAGGCGGTTGGGGCTCCAGGGGCGGCCCGCCGTGAGCGCACCCCCCTATGCGCGGCAAGCTGCCTGGCCCCGCTGCCGCTGCCGGCGCTGTTGCCCCCAGGCACGCACGTGCGCAGCACCGGCGAGGTGCAGCTGCTCAAGGTGTGGTGGCCGCGGACCTCCCGTGGCTGGGCTTGCCTCCCCTCCCCGCAGTTGGGCCATGCCGTCGGCGGGGGGCATGCGGCACGCAACGCGAGCCTGCCCCGTCTCCTCCGCCACCCACCCGTGACCCCCATCCCCGTCCCGCCCTCCGGCCCCCAGCTGGTGGGCGCCGAGCGCACCCGCGGCACCACCCGGCTGCGCTTCATGTGCGGCGGCAGGGCGCTGGCGGCGCTGGGCGGCTGCCTCAGCCGCGAGGCCGCCATCACAGCCAAGCTCACGTGTCCGCCGGTGCGGCCGCGGGGCGGCGGCACGGGCGCGGGAGGCACGGTTGCATGGGCGCCGGGGGGCCTGCTTGGCTCTGGGGCGTGGGACGTGGCCACGGGGAGGGAAGGGGAGGGGAGGGGAGGGGCCACGGGGAGGGGCACTGGCTGCACATGAGCACGGCAGCCGGCGGTGCGCGGCAGGGCCCGTGCATCCTGGCGCTGCCTGCACAACACGCCAAGCCTCCGCTTCCGCTTCCCCGTCCCCTGCCTGGCCGCAGGCCCGGCACGAGTCCATGATCGACCTGCTAATGCGGTGTGTGCTCGGGGGCGCTAGTCCTCGCCCTTTGCCCTTGACCTGATCCACGACCGCGTCCTAGGCCGGCGCCACCAGCGCCAGCGCCCCCTCGCGCACGCTGGCATCCAGGCAGCGTCCTGGCAGCGCGCCACGTCCATCCCCACGACTGTTACCCCGCCGCCCCCGCCATCCTCTACTGCCGCGCAGCGACCGGCGCGACGGCGCCAAGGCCCGCAAGCTGCTGGCGGCCGAGCTGGCGGCGCTGCTGGGGCGGGACCTGGCGGCGCAGGCGGCGGCGGACGGCCGGGCCTGGGCGGCGCTGCACCGGCCCTCAGCCGACCTGGACTTCCTGGGGGCCATGGCCGCCGCCGCGCTGGAGGCCGGCGCCGCCGCCGGGGGAGCGGCGGCGCCGCTGCGGGCGCTGCTGCTGACGTCAGACGACACGGAGCCGGGCGCGGTGCAGCCCAGTGGCAAGGCTGGCGTTGAGGACAGGTGCGGCGAGGGGGGTGGCCAGGGGGATGGCGAGGGGGATGGCGAGGGGGATGGCGAGGGGGATGGCGTGCAGCTGTCTGCAGCAGGGCGTGGCGGCTGGCGCAGGAAAGACAGTTGCAGGTGTTGAGGAGGAACCGATGTGTTATTGACACCACCCAGGAGGTTGGAGGAGGGAGGCAAGGCGCGAATCAGCGGGCGGTGGAAGGCTAGGGCAGCCGGGATGCTGTGCGGCACCTCACTGCTCTGTCATCGTCGGCCCCCGTCATCGCCGACTCCCCCTGCAGCACCGAAGTCACGATCCTGGTGGCTGGGGAGCCGGAGCTGGCAAAGGCGGCGGGGGCGCGCGTGGCGGAGGCGCTCGGCGGCCGAGGCGGCGGGCGGCCCGGGAGGTGAGCGGTCTGGGGCTTGGGGTCGGGCCAAGTCACCGCGTGGGGCTAGAGATGCAGGGTGACGGGCAGATGGGCTGCTACAGGGGCTACGGTAGTGAGGGCCGCTTAGTGAGTCACATTGCTGAAGCTGCGTTGGCGCGGCCCATCCTCGCAGGTACCAGGGCAAGGGCTCGGGGCTGTGGCGGCTGCCGGCTGCCCGCAAGGCGTTCCAGGAGGCGCTAGCAGCCGCGGGCGTGGCGTGAGCTGGGGGCCAGGGGGTGCGTGCCTAGGGGCTGCTTGTGTGTGCGGCAGCTGGCGTGCGGGAGGCAGGCTGTTGCAGGAGGGAGCAGGATGTCGATACGCGGGTCGTGGGCACTGGCGAACGATGTGATAAGTCTTGTACGGGGGCGAGCGCAGGAGGCTGTAGAACAGCGCATGCCGTTGCTTGCGTGGTGACAGCAGGTCATCCGGTTGGGCGAGGGTGGAGCGAGGATGGAGAGCGGACATGTGGCTCGTCCCCGTCCGACTTGCGCTGATTGTCGTGCGCTCGACAGAGACGCAGTGACTTTTTAATCACGCTGCCACCTGCACATGCTACACTTCTTGCTGCTTTACTCGGCGCCTTACTGCGACCCATTAATTGCGTCCTTATTAACCCAGTATGCGACTCGTGCAAGCCCAGCTCGCAGCGCTAGTATCATTGTTATGTGCAGCTAACGCAGCAGCAAGTGCGCGGTCAGGCGCATTCATAGGTTATACCGAGAAGGAGGGCCCGCTCGCGTCGCAAACGTCAACCGCCTTCAAGGTCAAGATCAGCAGCTCTTACGGCGAGGTGATTGGAAGTGGAGCCCATGATGGGCCCTTTGCAGCACCATCCGCATGCTGCATGCGGGCCTGCAAAGCGCCGTGTCGAAGTCGGACATATGTCTTGACCTGCACAGTTCGCATGCCTGCTGACTGGCTTGGCCTTGGAAGCCTGGCGGTTCCCGGGCTGCACGTACTCCAGCCTCCACCGACAGGGGCTCACCTCCTCGCTGTGTCCCTTGCCCCCACGACCTACAACCATGACACACAACCATGGCCACGGCCCAGTTCATCATCCGGTTACGGCCCGACCTTGCGCCGGACACCTGCCACCTCATATGGCAGCTGGCGCTCAAGAACAGCTGCCCCGGCTGCAAGTTCTACCGGCACGAGCCAGTGCCCATGGTGCGCGGACATGGACACAGACGTCGTGGCGAAGGGACCTGCAGCCATGCTCCGTAGCATGGACCCTGGCTTCCCATGCCCCCGCCTTCCTACGTCATGCCAAGGCCCGCACCCATCGCCGCAGCACAGGAGTCCGCGATCAGTCCGAGCTCGTGATGAGCACAAGCCCGCGATCAGCGAGCTAGCGAGGCACCTGATAGGTGGTCGTGGGGCGCCGGCTGAGGCAACTAACGCAGTTCCGTTATGTCGTGTTGCCTGACAACCTGTCTCGCGGATACTGCGCAGCCGGCCCGGCCCACAGAGGCCTATCTGCGCCCGCAGCCCAGTCCAGCCCCCGACGCAGCCCCTTGCTCCTGCCACCAGTCAAGCCTGACCGCCAGCCGAGCCGCTGTCCCGCAAACATGCCCAACTCTTCACGCGCTGTGCCTCTGCGTCTCTGCCTCCCTGCGCCCCACAGAACTGGGGCGTAGAGAACTTCTACGGGCCGCCGTACGCCCTGCTGCAAGGCAGCCTATCGGACCTGGCGCGACAGCCGCCTTTTGAGAACGCGGCCGAGGTGCAAGTCAAGTGGGTCGGCCGGGGGGCGGGGGCAGGGGGCCGGGGGCGGGGGGCCGGGGGCCGGGGGCCGGGATGATGTGTCAGACATGGGGATAGGGGTCGGCAGGATGCGGGGGGGGGCCGGCAAGCTACGCCCCGCAGCGGGGTGGAGCCCGTCACGTGGGTCGGCTGAGGGCAGGAAGAGCTTTCGGTTTGGGGGGTAGGAGCGAGGCTTTAGGCGCTTCCCCCAACGGCTCTCATCAGGGACCTGGCTGGCGCCGTCCTCTTGCCGTCAGCGTTGAGCGCGGGTGCCTGGCATGCTGGGCTGCGCGCGTGGGGCTGCTGCGCCGTCCGCCTCGCCTGCATAAAAATGAAGAACGAAGCCAATACCTACAACCTGTACCTGCATGGGAGTGGGCTGGGAGCAGCAGGATGCCACGCCTCCCCATGACCCTGCCGCTGCCCGCCGCGCAGAAAGGGCAACGCCTGCATGATCCCCAACTGCAAGGAGTTCTTCCTGGCCACCGCCGACCACCCGGAGTGGGGCCACAGCCACACCATCTGGGGCGAGGTGCGGCCGGGGAGGGCAAGGCCCGTTTGGGCCTGGGGCCCGGGGGCATGCCATCGGCCTGGGGGAGAGGGGTGCTCGGCCGCTATCCCGGTGCAGCGCCCAGCAGCGGACGCTGTGGGCGCTCAGGGGATGAGGTAGGTCGCCGGCGGCTCGCGGCGAGTCGAGGGCATGCGCTGGCAGGCGTCGGCACTGCAGGGCTGCGGTTACCCTCCACCGACTTGAACGCTGACTGGCTCTACAGCGAAAGCGCTGCGCTGCAGCCCCGCACCCTGCCTGCGTTGCGGCCCCGCAGCCCGCACCCTGCCTGCGTTGCGGCTCGCTGCATCTCTCTGCGATCCGCATCCCGCTTGGCTGCTCCTCTAGATGCCTCCAGCTGCCTGCGACGGTGTGCCGCTGCCCTCCCCCCCTCCGCAGGTGGAGGACATGTCGGCGGAGCCCAACTACCCCTTTGAGCCCTTCCACAGCGTCACCAACACCGACAAGATCACCACCCGCTGGCTGGACAACACGTACGCGTTCAACCTCACCGCGGTGCAGCCGCTGCCGCAGGCAGAGGCCGCCGGCGGCGCGTCGACCGGCGGCGGCGCAGCGGAGGGCGCAGCGGCCGGTGGCGAGCTGACCGCTGGGCAAAGCGCCGGCGCTAGCAACAAGGCATAGTTGGGGCGGTCGGTGGCCGAGTCGAGGCCATGCTGTCCGGGCGGCGCGGTGGCGCACAGTGCCGGGCTAGCACGTGGCAAGCCAAGCATTGGGACGGCTGTGGCGGTCGCGGTCGTGGCTCGGCGAACAGGGACGTGGCGCGGCTTTGGGTAGTACGGGGTGCTCGACATGGAATGGATGCGGCATAACGATGCGGCGTGGAGTTATGGACAATTCTGGCTGGCGGGGGGGTTAAGGAGAGGAAGGGAGATGGGTTGAGAGGGCTTGGGAGGGGGCTTGGCTGAATTGCCGGGCCGTGGGAGCCGGGCTCCTGTGGCACGCTGTGGCTTGGCCCACTACTTATTGCTGCTGTTGTGCTCTCCAGAGGTGCCTTTGCATGGCGCTGAGGCCATCTATCTATTTTTTGACCTATCATTATCAAACCAACCTGGCGATTGGCTGCTTGGTGTCGACCGGGTCGGGCGGGTTGGCGGCGGGCGCTAGGGTTCCGCGTCATGCTTAACTCCACTGGCACGCTTGGTGACACTGGTCATAATATGTGCAGTCGCGAAGACAGTGCGCTTACGCCTCACATCACAAATATGAGGTCGAGGTCACCACGCTGTCGAGCCCTGCAAGCATTCCGTAAAGCGTAGCTCTAGTCGCTTATTGTACTATTACTGGTTATTGCTGTATAAAACAGAGCGCCATGCCGCCGCGTTTTGCGGCGGAGTCGGTGGCTCGGCAGCTCGGTGCGCTGCTTGCGCGTGCTGAGGAGCACGGCAAGAAGACTGCCGGCGACCTGCGCGACCTGTCGTCCTCCGTGACTGACGAACTCTTTGAGGTGCGATGATTCAACTCCAGCAGCGCCCGGGCTGTCCAAGCCGGTCCTATGACGGCTGCCAGGGCTACATACCCCCTCCCCTACGGCCCGACATCCCCCGACTCTCTCTTCCCGCTTCACACTCGTGGCCCCCGCTTGGCCCAGGTCACCTGCATGGTCGACCGCCATTACAACTCCACAAATGTCCCGGACATATTTCAAGTGCTGGAGAGCAGTCGCGCCGGCTTCTGGCGGACCGCCTTCGTCGTGCACTGCTACGCCATCCGCGGCTTGTCGGAGGCGCAGCGCCAGCCGCCCGGGTACGCCCTCCCCCACAACATCTGCCTCCCATACCGTCCCACATCCCAACTATTCCCATCCCCAAGCCCCACACCGCCTCCGCACCAAACATTGCGCCCAGCACAGGCCGCCTCCAATAGCGGCTTCGCAGCTGCCGCCCCATGCGCGCTCCAGTGCTGCGCCGGGCGCTCCAGACGGTATCCACGCTCCCTCCCGCCCCACGCTCTCTGGCCCCACGCACCCCACGCGACACCGCTGCCCCACAGGCCGGAGCGCGACGCGCGAGTGCTCCGGCTGCTGCAGGTGGCGGTGTGCCTGCCGCAGCTGGCGGGGGCCACGAACGCGTTGCTGCCGGGATCCCGGAGGTACAAGCTTGCAGTGCGCGCACTCATCAAGTCGGGCGCCTACCGGGCATACGCCGCCATCTTTGCCGCAGTCGCCGACTGCAAGGTTGGTTGGTCGGTGGGTTCTGTAGTGTATTGTTGGGGGGATGTTTGTTGGTCCACGGGATGGTTGTTGGTCGGTTGGGTTAATGGGAGTGTGCTCAGAAATAGGGACATGTAGTAGAGAACACGACCCGCGCGGCACGCTCTTGGTTAAAGACGCGTCGGTTGTGCATATGAAGCATGTTTGTTTGTGTTTGTTTGGGTTGGTGGGCGGGCTTGCGGGCTGGCGCCCTTACGTCCCTCGCCGGCCAGGACGGGTACCGCTCCATGCTGGTGTCGCCACCGGCCCAAGCAAACCACGGCGCAACCCTCGGCCCCTGCCTTCAGATGCCGCGAACGTCCCGCGGCCGCACCCTGGAGTTGGTGGCCTGCCTGTTGACCGTGATATGCCACTGGTGAGGGCAGCACAGCGCTGTGCCACTGGCGAGGGCGGGCACAGGGCTGCGGCTTCGCGCCATGGCCGAGCGCATGCGTTGACCCTGACTTCGCGCAAGCCACCCTCCCGGCTGTGCGGATGAAGCATCCCCCTGTGGTACCACCCCTCGACCCCTGCCCTGTTCCCACGCCCGTCTCCGGCGCAGCGGCCGCGCGGCCAACGGTGCGTCTGGCCTGAACGACTCCCGGCCCGGGGTGCTGGAGCCGGAGCTGTACTGCGAGTGGGTGACGGAGCTGCGAGGCAGCGAGGTGCTGCAGCACGGCGCCCGGGCACTGCAGCTGCTGCAGGTGGGGCTAGTGGGGCTGGCGGGGCTGGGTTTGTGGTGGTGGCGGGGGTTGTGTGGTGCGGGCGGCGGGCGACGGCACCGATGGGGCACGGGGTTGCTGGGGGCCTGCAGCGAGCCGCGGCGAGTGGGACTCAGCCCGGGTGCGCGTGACGAGCTTGCCGTCAGGCATGCAGTACGGCAGTCGTCCCCGAGCGTGTGGATCTGGGGGTTGGGAGTCGGCCTGGGGAGCGGCCTGTGCGCTGGCGCCCACGCCACGCGGCGGCTGCTGGAGCTCGCACAGCAGCGCAGCTCCAACACCACACCACACCACACCACTACACACCTCACCACACCACGTTGTCCTCCTGTCCCCACCGGGCCCCCGCGCAGGATCTCGTGACTGCCGCCCAGGGCCGCAACGAGCCTCACCAGGAGGAGCAGCAGGCGGCGCTCAACGCGGCGCGGGGCATGTTGGGACAGGTGCGGCGCCGAGGTGAGGGCGTGCAGGGGTGGCGGTAAGGCGCCCTGGCGGCGTGCAGGGGTGGCGGTAGGGAAGAGAAGGGTGCGCTGCTGCAGGTTGGCATGGCGGGGGTGGGTGGCAGGGGCTGCGAGGCAGAGAGGCCAGGTGCGCTGGTGCGCTGGTGCGCTGGTGGGCGGGCGGGCAGGGGGACAGCGGCAGCGGCTGCGGAGCTTGGTGCCTTGGCTTGCAGCCGAGAGGGGTCGCTAGCCTCGCAGCTGCTCGGGGACGCCCTCCGGCTGCGTGTGCAGAATCCGGACGCACACGGCTCACGTGCCATGCCTCCCTGCCCCCTGCCTGCCTGCCTGCTGGCCCTCCCTCCCCCAACCCTCCCGGCGGCAGGTGCTGTACCGCAGCGTGGAGCCGCACATGGCCTGCCCCATCCAGGCGCTCAGCCCGGTGCCACAGGGCAGCTTGGGAGAAGCGCTGCCGCCGCGCGTGCGCGCAGCGCTGCCGTTGGCGCGCCAGATGCTGCAGGGTGAGCGGGATGCCCCGGGCAGGCCGCGCGCCATGCCCTAGGAGCGCACTGCAGGACGTTGGTGATGCGGGGGTTGTTGCTGTGAAGCGGTTGGTGGTGCGAGGCGCGCTGTCGCCCCGTGAGCAGGTGCTGCAGGCTCAGAGGTGGCCCCGGGGCTCGGTGCCTTGGGACCATCCGGCCCCGGGTTGGTGTCAGGGTAAGAGGATGCGATGCATAGGACCAAAGGCGTACGCTCCTGTCTCTGCCCCCCGTCCCGCCAGGCACGGGCGTGCAGTACTGGCTGGCGCGCGAGCTGCTCGAGTCGCGCCTGGCGCTGGCTCAGGGCCAGGGCCCGCGCTTTGGGCTGGGGCCGCAGCACGGCCTCACCGCGGGCCGGCCGCTGCAGCGCGAGCTCGAGTGGCTGACGCAGCACCTGCAGCTGTGCACGTCCGTGTGGCAGGTGGGGAGGCACAGTTGTTTACGGGTTGGGGGGGGGTGCAGGGGCACGGGCTGCCCGACGCTTGTGGCGTGCGGCGGCATGTCGGGATCGCGACGGCGCTCGCAGCGGCGCGGCCCTCGCGCCTTGTTCACAGCCCACTCGGCTCGCCTGCTTCACACCTTCACCCAAAGGCGCCCCGCCACGCTGCCGCCACGCTGCCTCGCCACGCAGCGTGCCGAGCCTGGTCCGGGTCCGGGTGCAAACGGTGACCCCCTGCCTGCCCGATGCTGCCCCTCCGCCCCGCCAGGTGACCATCTCCGGCCCCTGCGCGCCGCAGCAGCAGGACCTGGCCGCGCAGCTCAAGGAGCTGGGGGCGGGCTCGCTGCAGGCCTGGCGCAGCACGGCGGCGCTGAAGCGCTACGAGCCGCCGCCCTCGCTGCCGGTGCCCGCACGCCACGTATTTGACCTGTCGCTGGACTCGGCGGAGCTGGTGCTGCAGGTGCGTCATGTGCAGGGGAAGAGCGCCAGGGTTCGCGCCAGCCGGACCGGGTGCGTGATCGCCGGCTGGCTGCTGTATGTGGCCTTGGCGCGGCTGCTTGGTGTGCGGTGCTGCCCTGGATCAACGGACTGGCTTGCATCTACAGACCCTGTCCCGGCTGCGCATGGATGCATGGCTTGGGGGCCCCCCAAAGAGGCCACCTAGGCCAGACGTACACCGTCGGCCATTATGCGGTCATAGTTGGGACTATTTGAGGGGCCTCTGGCACGCCGGATATCCCTGCCCTCACCCCCACGGGCCGGACTTTGCCGCCTCACGGCCCCATGCCGCCACCGCAAGCAGATGACGATGGCGTTCATTGAGAGCATGCGCAAGGTTGGCGCCGGCAACGGCATGGACCTCACCGCGCTGTTCGCCAACACCATGTTTGGCAAGGTGTGGCTGGGCCCCGCGGCAGAGGTCCACACTGGGTGCGAGCTGCTCAGCTACCACACGCCAATCGGCCAATTGCTCCTTTCGGGTTCGGTGTTGGTTGACTACCGGTAGCTCGCTTCTCCCTCGGTGTTTGTCCCTCTCGGGTCCCTCGCACCCCGTGTACCGGGGATACGGGAAAGGCGCCCCCTGCCGCGCGCCGGGATGTCCACACTGTCTCCTCGCTTCGCATCCCTGCTGGCCCTCCGCTGTGATGTCAGATGTGCGTCCCCCACATGTGCTGCTTCACAGAGCCTGGCGCAAACCTAACGCTGTGCGCTGTGCGGCCTCCCATCCAGATGTCGTCGCTCACGGAGATTGTCAACGCGATGCGCATGCTCGTTCGCCTGGTGTCGGAGCTGGAGCCGCACCATGCGGCGACGCGGCTGCCGCGGCTGTGGAAGCTCATGGCCGACTCGTTGCCGGCACTGCCGGCGCACGCCAACAAACAGGTGCATGGCGGCCGCGGATGGCCGCTTCCTATGTCGCGGCGACGAAGGTCACACGCAGAGCATGCTCATGACGCTGCCCTACTTCTCGCGTGGGGCTGGCCACCGGGACGGACCGGCACTGGACGTGGCGACGGCGCTCGGCGCACTGACGCCCGCTCTTGCCCCTGCTCCCGGCCCTGCTCCGCGTGCCATCCTCCAGCCTCTCGTAATGGCGTACCTGCGGATCCTTGCCAACCTGCTCGGACTGCATCTGCCCGACGTCAAGCCGGTGACGCCGGCCCGCCGCAAGCGCGCCGCCGGACCGTCCACCTCCGCCGCCGGACCCTCCACCTCCGCCGGATTGCCCGTCGTCTTCGCCGCTGCCACCACCTCCAACCCCGACGCTTCCACCACCGCCGCCGCGACGGCGACCGCGCGCTCCGCTGCTGCCGCCGCCGACGACGTCCGCGGCGGCGGCCCGTCGCCGACGGTGCGCGGCGCCATTGACGGCGGCCTGCTGCCAGCCCTCGAGGGCCTCTTCCGAAGCTGCGGCGGCTCGGCGCCGCGGCCGGGTGAGGTGGACCTGCTGCTGACGGTGGGCAGCGCGGTGCTGCTGACGCCGGGCGCGTGGCCGGCGCTGGCTGCGTACGCGCCGCTGGGCACGCTGTCGTCGCTCATGGTGACACTGCGCAAGGTGCTTCAGGTGCGGCGCAGGAGTGCCGCTGAGCGCGGCGGCGTGTGGGTCCTCGGGCCCGCGGGTTGTGGGGGCCGTGCGGCCCCGCCACTGTGCGCCTGACTGAGGCGGCTGCTTAGGTGCGGGTCCGCCGCCGCCTGCGCTGCGGCACCCGCTGGCAATAGGCGCCGCAGGTGCGGACAGGGGCCTAGTTGGGGGCAGGGGCGTAGCTGGTGCGGGCCTGCAAGGTGGCGAGTGCGGCAGCGGCTGCCGGGGCTGCCGGGGGTCGCGGCACCTTGCATGCTGGCTGGGACTGGGACTGGGCTGCTTTCCGCCTCGCGCGGTGTCGCTCGGGCTGGCCGTTGCAGCAGACGGCAAGGGCGGGTGACGGCCGCCTGCGGGGTGCCGTACCAACGCCCAACGGCCCAACGGCCCACGCCCCGCACCGCTCCGTTGCCGCGCCGCGCAGACGCTGGCGGACGGCCGGCGCGGCGCGGCGCCCTCGCTCACCAACAGCGCGGGCATCTCCATGCGCGAGGTGGACCCCGCCTCCGCCATGGCCTGCCAGTGGGCCGCCAACTTGGCCGCGGTGCTGGAGCAGACCGGCGCCATGCTCGGCTACCCGGGGCCCTGCAGCGGCTCGCTCCTGGGCCGCGGCCGCGGCGGCGCGCTGCCGCTCACCGCCGCGCTGCGTGCCGCGGAGGCCTGCCGGCTGCCGGTCCTGGAGCGCGCCGGCGGCCGGCCGGCGGCAGGCTCGGCGGCGGCGGCGCAGCAGCGCCTGGCGCTGACGTGCGCCCTGACGCAGTGGCTGCCGGGGCTGCTGCGGCTGCCGCTGCCCAAGGGCTGGTGGTGGGCCGCGGAGTTTGGCCTGGCGGTGGCGCGCTGGCTGCTGGCGGCGGCGCTGGCGGCGCTGGCGGCGCAGCAGCAGCTGGGCGCGGCCGGCGGCCCTGTGGCTGGCCAGGACGCCGCGGCCGACGCGGAGGCGGTGGCGTCGTGGCGGCGGTTCCTGCTGGCGGAGGCGGGCGCGCTGCGGTGGCTGGGGCGCGTGCTGGCTGCGCCGGAGCGGGAGCTGACCCAGCACTTCCCCGGGCTGCGGCCCGTAGCGCTCGAGGTGCGGCCTTTGCGTGCTTTCCGTACCCTCTAGTGTCTCGGAGGCCCACGGGCGGGTCTCCGCCTGTCCGTGCAGCACCGTGCCTCCTCTACCGTAGCCTGGCGCTTGCCCCACCGCCGCTCCACTCCCCGCACCTCGCAACGGCGCTCCGTGGTTTGCTGTTCACACAGTGACACATCCTGTTGCCGATACTTTCCCCTCATCTCGCCGCAGGTGCTGGCGGTCGTGACCGCGGCCCTGTCGCCCGCCGACCTGGCAGGCCGCGTCGCGGTCACACTCGACGAGCCGCCGCGCGCTCGCACCTTGCCCAAGTCCGCCGCCTCCGACACCGCCGCCGATGGCCCCGATCTGGTGGTGTGGATCGACGAGCTGGCCGCTCCCGGCCGGTTCGCCGCCGCCGCCAGGGTGATCGTCGCCACCGGCGGCGACGCCGAGCTCGCCGCCGCGGCCAGCGGCGCCGCAACCGGCCCGCTGTGCGCGCGGTGGCTGCAGCGCGCGGCGTCGGAGCAGCCGCTGGCGTCCGGGGCGGGCGCACTTCTGCAGCAGCTGCTGCGCGAGCGCGCCGCCGGGGCCCACGCGGGGCGGCTGCCGGCCGCGGTGCTCGAGGAGGTGTGGCGCAAGTACGGCAAGGACGGCATGGGCCTGCCGCAGCTGCCGCCGCCGGACAAGGCGATCGCGGCCATGGCGGCGGCCGGCGTGCGGCCTTGCAGCTACGGCCGCTGCCACAACCTAATAGGCAAAGCAGACAGGTGCGTGTGGGAGGTGCGTGTGGTAGTGGGAATGTCTGGGACCTCCCGGTCCTTGTGCGCTCACGACGTGGCTGCTTTCACGCTCCTTCGCCCTCCCGGCCGCTGCCCCGCACGCCCTGCGTCCTACGCAGCGAGCTCACGGCCCTGCGCTGCGGGCGCTGCCGGGCGGCGCTCTACTGCGACCCCGCCTGCCAGAAGGCGCACTGGAGGGAGGGCCACAAGGCGGCGTGCGTGACGCCGAAGTGAGGTAGTGGGGAAGGACGATAGGGGGAGGAGGGAGGAAGGCCGCCAGGATGGAATGGCGGTGGGCTAGGGCCGGCGGGCGGGCGCGTAGCAGCCGGCGAGTGCGCTGCGGACGTATGGGGGCGCAACTGCGTGACCCATGCAGATGGGGACCACGTGGCGTTATGGGTCGTGTGCCGGAAGAGTGAAGCGATGTGCGTTTTATTGCGCGAGGCGGGTCTCCAGCGCTGCTTGGCGCGGTTCGGTGGGCTTGCGGTGAAGCAGGCACTGCTGCGCAATTGCAAAGCAACACGCGGGATGGTGGCTCCCGCTTCGCAACAGAGCATTCAACATACCCTCTGCAGCCGCGGCAGCGCACCGTGGACGCACGCAGCCTCGGACCGCAGCAAGTGACCCTAGGCAACCATCACCGCCTGGCTCCACCTCCTGCTGGATCACGACCCGGATGTCTCACCACCGCACTAGCATAAACAGCCCGGCATAGGTCGGGAAAAACCCAGCAACGCAACAACCTAAGAGCAGCCTGGCCGCAAAAGCAACAGCGCCCGCTGCACTCAAGCCCACGCCATCGCCCCGCCCACAGTCCGTGCCGCCTGCATGCCAACACGCCATCACGACACCGCGCTGTCAAGCTAGCGCCCGCGCACCAAGTGTCGTGTAGCCAGCTACTCCAGCACATGCCATGCCGCGACTCCGAATCCCGCAGCACCTGGCGCAACGCTGTAGTAGGCGTTAGCCCACTGAGCAAGAGGTCTCTCAAGATGCTCCTCGGAGCCACGGGAGTAGTATATATATGGTGTGGGTACTGCCACATTCTCCCCCGCCCCGCCTGAAGGGCACGTCCCGGGCCCGCTCACTGAGCATCCGAGGATTACCTCTTGCACCGCCTGTTACAGGGCCTGGTCCACAGCCTGCGTTCGGAAACACCGAAGACACGGGGCGCAGCTGACGAGACCACCGCCACGTCGACACCCTCGTGGCTAACGCAACCCACGTCACTGGCTGGGCTGGCGGGCGCGTCCGACATGAGCGCATGGTGCTCGTTAGCGCGAGCGCACTCACCGCCTTGGCGGCCTCGCGATACATGTCCGATCCCCGGCCCTGCGCCACAGCCTCCGTCGCCGCCGCCGCCCGGCGCGCGGCGCGGCGGGCGCCTCAGGCCAGGCGGCCTGCCACCGTGCTCACCCGTGAGCCACCTGCACCATGTCTCTCTCTTGCCCTGCGCCTCAGTGCCCAGAGCGCTAGCAGCAAGACCGATCATTGATGGCCTGGCGCCAAGCAGCATCACGGTTGACGGTATCATACCCTGAATGCCAAACATTGCACGGCAACTCACGGTGTCCAGACGATGACAGCAGCCTCAGGAGTTGAGTAAGCCAACGCTTGCAGTGTGTACTACGCCGCAATGCTACTGACCTTACGAACCCTACCCGGCCCTAGGACATGCAACGCAAGCGCACCAGGAGTCTCACGCCCCTTGCCCTCTGAGGATGATCAATACCAAGGAAATGCCAAGACAGCCTGCAGCACCCACAGCGCCTCCCACGCCTCCAGGACCACCGCAGCCGCTCCGCACCGCTGCGGCACGCCACCGCTGCCACGAGCTCACGCCCGGCCTCGTCGCCGACATCGCGGCGGCCCCCTGCCAGGGCCTGCTCCAGGGCCTGCGCAAGGACAGCGACAGTGCGACACTGCAGGGCCGAGGATGCCATGTCCGAGGCCTTGGAGCTGTCGGCAGGCCCGGCCAAAGCCACTACTACGCTTTCGGTCAGGGTACAGAGCCGCCCCTTGAGCCCTGGCGGGGCGGCTGCCGGCGGACGCGGTGCTGGCGGAGGTGTGGCGGCAGTACGGCAAGGACGGCATGCATGGGCCGCAGCTGCCGTCGCCGGACAAGGCGATCGCGGCCGTGGCGGCGGCCGGCGTGCAGCTACAGCCGCTGCCATGACCTGATGGGCAAGGTGGACAGGTGCGGAGCTGTGTGTGGGGATGCGTGGGCTTGTGGGGGCCTCATGGGTTGGTCGGCCCTCATGAGCTCGCGACATGGCTCACTTCATTCCCTCCCCTCCCCTCCCGGCCGCTGCCCTGCCCTGCCGTCCGCAGCGAGCTCACGGCCCTGCGCTGCGGGCGCTGCCGGGCGGCGCTCTACTGCGGCCCCAGCTGCCAGAAGGCGCACTGGAAGGAGGGCCACAAGGTGGCGTGCGTGACGCCGAAGTTAGGCAACAGGGAAGACGGGGGGCGGGGAGAGAGGACAGCCGTCAGGCTGAACAGGAGGCTGAAGAAGAAGGCTGAACAGGAGGCTGAAGAAGAAGGCTGGCGTGCAGGAATGCAGGGCTGACCGGGGCCGGGGACTGGGGTGGGCGAGGGCGTAGCAGCAGACTAGTGGGCTGTGGACGTATGGGGACCACGTGGCGCGGCCAGTGCTGATGGGGAACACGTGGCGTGAACTGTTATGTGCTTCGTGCCTGGGGCGTGCCGGATGGGCGCTCGCACCCCGCAACAGAGCAACGCGGCGCACCTCCATATGCAGCCGCGGCAGCGCACGTTGGCCGCCATTCTCCTCATACCTTTGTTCGGACCGTGTCACAACAAGAACAACACTGCAGGATCTAGCGCTAGCCGAAAAGCACCGCCTAGCGACAACCCGGTGACCCCCATCTGGGTGGCCCACACCTCAGCCCCCGTAGCCTTGCACCCATCGGCACCCCAGCAACACCAGCAGCACAACACACGAGCAAGCGCGCCGCAAAGCACCGAGCGCCGCCGCTCCAGACCTGCTGCACGAGCGTCCACGCTGCGTTCATCGCCTTGCACCTGCTGCCTTGCAGGGGCTTAACACTTCGGCCCCCCATCCTGCCACGCTCCTCAACCCCAACACGTCATCAAGAAGGACTGGGCTTAATCCCATCCCCATTGAACTTCGTGTCTAGCATCACTGTTCCTCAACAAACCTGTCCCAGCTGCGCATGGGTGCATGGCTTGCCCCCCAAAGAAGCCACCCAGACCAAACGCACACCATCGGTCATTATACGATCAGAGCTAGTAGTATTCGAGGGGTCTCAGGCACGCCGAATCTCCGTGCCCTCACCCCCACGGACCGGACTTTGCCGCCCGAACTGCCTCAACGGCAGGACCGCATCTCTTCACGCACGCCGCAACAAACATAACACACCTCAACAAACACAACACACCACCACAGTACTAATGCATACTCGCGCGGCAACACAACTCACCCTCAGCAATCGCCCCGCATGCCATGCCCTGCTAGCCTGCAGCCTGCAGAATCCGTTGCAGCCCGCTCTGCACCTACGCAACTCGAATGGCGCAGCCGCAGCTCGTCAGCGCCCCTCCCCGGCTCGCCGGACGCGGCGGCCCGAGCGCTTGACCTGCTCCCACGGCAGCCGCAGGGCCTCCCACGCCGCCAGTGACCACTGCAGACGGGCGCGGCCGCAGTGGTCCGCCAGCGCCGCCGCCAGCTCGTCCCCGGCTGCGCCGCCGCCACCGCCTCCCGCCAGTGCCTGCTCAAGGGCCTGCGTGCAGCAGGGGCCAGGGTAGGGCCGGGGCCGTCAGGGGCGACCCACGGCGCAGGTCACAGTGCAGCGGGCGGCACGCCACCAGGACCCGAAGGCACGGACACTTCCGACAACCTTAGCCTGCCCACTCGTTGGCAGGGGTGGCGCAGCAGCCAGCCACTGCCCTCTTGGGCGAGCACTCTCACCGCCTTGGCAGCCTCGCCGTACACGACCGATGGATCCAGTCCTGAGGGCAGCGCAGCCGCCGACCAAGCGGGACCGCCCTCCATGATGGCCGCAGCCGCCTCCTTGCTGTCCGCCCCGAGGCCCACCAGCAGGGCCCCGGCCGCCGGTAGGGCCAACATGCAGAAGGTCCCCAGCTCGGCTCCCTCGTCGCAGCCTTGCGCCCACGCGGCCACCTGCGCCGCGACCCTTTCGTGGCCGTCCGTGCTGATGCTCGACACGAGCGCCCCCACGGCCGGACCATGCAGCAGCAGGAGCCTTGGGCCGGGCGCGGGCCGGCCGACCGCGGCGGCGGGGCCCTCGGCGATGCGCAGCAGCTGCATCAACAATGTCGACTGCAGCAAGCTGCGCCGCGGCAGCGCCGGCCATGGGCCGCGAGAGATGACGGCGAACAGAGCGGGGTTGAGCCGGAGCTGCAGCTGCGGTACGCCACACGAGTCCCCCCGTGAGTCGTACCAGCGGCGGACGTAGCGGGCGTACCGGATTTCCACCTCGGCCGGCCGCAGCAGCTGCGCCAGCTCCGCCAGCCGCGCCGGCTCGCACGTCCCGGCCGCCTCCACGGCCAGGCACCCCACCGACACCTCCTGGCATCTGTCCAGCAGCCTCGCCAGTGCCCCCAGCCGCTGCTCGACGGCCGGGCGGTGAATGAAGGCGTGGTAGGCCAGCCGCGGGATGTCAAGCCGCGCCAGCCGCCGCGCCAGCAGGCCTTGCGCTAGCAGGTCGTGCGCCAGCGCGTACAGCCGATGGGCGCCGCCCAGGCCATCCAGACGGATGGCGGTCACGAACCCCAACTCCAGCACGACCTCCAGGTGCCCCCGGCAGATGGGTGAGTCGTGAAGGCGGAGCAGCTGCAGCGACGGCGGCATGGCGCAGAGGGCGGCGGCCAGCGAGTCCGAGCCGTAGAAGAGGGGCGCGTGCTTGGCATCGAGCTTTTCGTACGCCGCCAGCTCGGTCTCGGCGTCGCTGTAGCTGACATCCAGCTGCCGCAGGCCGGGCAGGTCCCGCACCGCGCCGCGGGCCAGAGCCGCGATCGTGTGCAGGCCCTCGAAGTTGGCGTCCGCGCCAATCGTGATGCGCTGCAGTGCGCTGTGGCCGCCCAGGGCGCGCAGGCCGGGCGTGAAGGCCGCGTTGGGCAGGCTGAGGCTCTGTAGCCGCGGCAGCTCTGCCAGCGCCTCGAAGATGCACATGGGCGTCTGGTACGTTCTGCCGAGATATCCGGCCAGGGTAACGTCGGTGAGGTTGGGCAGCTGCCGCAGGGTTGACGCCACGCCGGCAGCGGTGGCCGCGAGGGCGTCGCTGCGGTCGGCGGAGCCGTTCTGGGGGTCCTGGAACGCGAGGCAGTCGATGCGCAGCGATGTAATACGCTGCAGCTCCTCGGGAGAGGCGCCTTGTAGGGGCAGCGCCAGGTGCGCGGGGTCCAGGTCCGCCCAGAGGTCTATGCCCAGGCTGGTGACGTTGGGCCACCGCGAGTAGGGCAGGGGGTGCCGGTTCTCAACCAGGTCCACGTGCTTGTGTTTCACGCGTATGATAAGGTGCTTTAGGTTGGCGTCGACGTCATCGCGGAGCGCCTTGCACGCGAGGCGCACGCTGGCGATGTCGTGTCGCGCACTCAGGATGTCCCAGCCTCGCTGTTCGAGAAGGACGTGCCACACATAACCGGGAACGCAAAATTGCGCCGAAGAGGAGCCCTTCGAGCAGGAGCCCTTCCGCATCCGCCGCATTGTGCAAGGATGTTTTCAACACAAGGCAGAGCCACTCGTGTAGAGGGCTGCCCCACTCATGCAATCTGTGTCAAGCTGTCGTGTGCACTTGCGCTCTTTCATACGCTGTGCTCACGCTTAACGCTGCGTGCATGTATGAGGGTATGATGGCTGTTGGCGTCTGCGGTCCTGTCGCACGCGTGAAGTTCATGCCCCCGCTTCATCCCCGCATCCCCAACCAGGCCCAATCCGCAAGACGGCGCGTTGCCCGCTGTGCATACACAAGTGCGTGACCCACGCGTTTTCATCTCGTCGCCGCTTGTACAGCGTGTCGCGTGCCGTCTCCCCGTGCCCTTCAGTATCCCGCTCCTGCATCACGAGGTCTACCCCCTACTCTCCTGACCTGCTCTTTCTTTCTGCACCTCACGTTGCAACAGCATGCCCGGAGGACTCAGACCTTCAGTAATCAAACCTCCCCAGCTGCGCATGGGTGCATGGCTCGCCCCAAAAAGAGGCCACCCAGACCAGATGCAAAAAGTGGGTCATTATGCGGTTGTCGCCGGGGTATTTGAGGGGTCTCGGGCACACCGACAACCGTGCCCTCTCCCCAAGGGCCGGACCTAGCCGCCCGGACTGCCTGAAACGGCAGGAATGCACATCTCAAGACACGCCGTTCACAAGCCGTTCAGTAATCAAACAATACAAAACATTGTCTTGCCGAGGCACTTCGACAGTACACTGCAAGCCCCGCCACTCTGCTGCAGGTCGAGCCTTCGCCGGGCAGGAGCAATAAGACTGCTCACCAACGACCCGGCGCCAAGCATCCTTACCACAACCGCCAAGGACTTCACCTGCCAACGGCAACAAGGCCATGCACGGCACTGACATGAGACTAGGCCAGCATTTGCAATTGCACTGTGCTATGACACAACGCCCATCACCTCAGCACCCTGACCCTGCTCTGCAACAATGTGTGTGCAACGCTACGTTTCTCGTGCCCCCTGCCCCCCATGCAGCGCCAGGCGGCCTACCCCCTGCCCCCGCATCACATGCCCGGCAGCACCCACAGCGCCTCCCACGCCTCCAGCGCCCACAGCGCCTCCCACGCCTCCAGCACCCACAGCGCCTCCCACGTCTCCAGCGCCCATGGCAGACGGGCGCGGCCGCACTGGCCCGCCAGCGCCGCCGCCAGCTCGCCCCCGGCCCCCGGCCGCGCCGCCGCCGCCGCCTCCCGCCAGAGCCTGCTCCAGGACCTGCCCCAGGACGGGTGCAGCGCCAAGGGGCCGGGACGCGGGGGCAGCTATCAGGCGCCAGCCGGAGCACACGACCATGCTACCGGTTTGTTTCCCGGGGCTAGGGCCGGTCGACTAGCAGCACAGAGCCCGAGCACCTACGCCATGCTCTGGGCCAGGTGGCTGGTCCGCCCCTTGGCCCGGCTCCCACCACGCACGCGGCCTTGGCCAGGATGTCGCCGACCGAGGAGTCCGGGTAGCGGTTGCGCACGGGCGGCGGGCCGCGCACCTCCACCGCCGACCAGCCCTGGCCCGCCGCGGCGCCAACCGCCCGCGTTGCGCCGGCCTCGACCAGCGCCGCAGCTGCTGCCCTCCTGTTCCTCGCCACGCGCAGCAGCAGCGCCCCCGCCGCCGGCAGCGCGTGGAGGCGGCTGCTGTCGAACGCAGCCCGCTCGTCCTCGGCGCGGGCCCATACGCACACCCGCTGGCGCCAGGTGCTGGGGTCCACGTCGGGGGCCCCACACGAGCGCCGCCACGGCCGGGCCGTGCAGGACGACCAGCGCGGGGGAGACGTCGCGCCGGGCGCGGCGGCGGTTGGCGGCGGCCTGGCGACCGGCCACGCGAAGCAGCTGCCGCAGCACCGCGGCCTGCAGCGCGCTGTGCGGCGGCAGCGGCGCTGGCGGACCGCGAGCGCCGGCGGCAGCGGCAAACAGCGCGGGGTCGAGCTCCAGCTGAAGGTGCTGGCGTGTGGGCACAGTACTGGAACCTCCAGCTCGGCCGGTCGCCGTCGCAGCACCAGCTCCACCACGCGCGCCGGCTGGCACGTGCCCTTCGCGTACACCTCCACCTCGCTCATCTCCGCCTCCGGGCAGCGCCGCAGCGGCTCCTGAAGCGCCGCCAGCCGTTGCTCCGCGACCGCGCCCTGCGGCTCGCGGGCGTCGGCCGGGTTCGGCAGGTCCACGATGTCAAAGTGCAAATTCAAGTCGTCCAGCCCCGCCAGCCGCGGCGCGAGCGGGCCGTGCGTCAGTAGGTCCTGCGCCAGCGACCCCAGCCCGTGCCCCCTCGCGCGGAGGCCGCTGCCGATGGTGGTCACGACGTCCCTGTCCAGCCGCAGCTCCAGGTCGCTGCTGCTGCATGGGTGCGGCCGGCAGAGGGTCAGCAGCTGCAGCGACGGCGGCATGCCGCGGAGCACGGCCGACAGGGACGCCGGCGCCTCGTACAGGGCTGTGTCGACATTGTCGGTGCCCCAGTACGAGCCGTCCAGGCTGAAGCTGACGTCCAGCTCCTGAAGGCGCGGCAGGGTCCGAACCGCACCGGCGGCCAGCGGGGGTCCGGCGAGGCCGTCAGCCTCTTCACTGCCGGGGAGTATCGTGATGCGCTGAAGGGCGAGGTGGCCGCGAAGGGCGCGCAGATTCGCGGTGCAGGCCGTGTTGGGGAGGGTGAGGCTCTCCAGCTGGGGTAGGCCGGCCAGGGCCTTGAAGATGCAGTACGTCGGCCCATATGCCGTGCCGAGGTCTCCACTGATGGTGACGGCGGTGAGGCTCGGCAGCTGCCGTACGACAGACGCGACGGCATGGCTGGCCGCCTCCACGACGACGTCGCCCTCCTCGGCGCCCTTGTCTTCGAAGTCTTGCGGCAGGCCAACGCACAGCGACGTGATGCGCTGCAGCATCTTGGACGCCAGTTAGGGGTATCGCCAGGAGCTCAGATGCACGGCCGGGGGAGGGGGACAGCGCCAAGTGGGTGACTCGGGGCCAGCGTGACCTTGGCAGGCGGTGGTCCTCCCCGGCCATGATGACTTGCTTCACGTCCACCGTTATGTTCAATTTTGCAAGGTTAGCGTCGATGCCATTGCGAAGCGCCTTGCACGCGAGGCGCGCAGCAGCGATGGTCGCTCGGTCCTCGCCGTTGCTACTCAGCTCTGGAAGATTATGCTCCCATAGTTCATTGGGTAGAGCGTTGAGCAGAGAATTGCAGATATCGCCTTGCTGCATCCCCGCGCTGTCGCTCCTGCTCTTGATATGCCGGGGCCGTGACATCTCAAGGGTGTTCACAACATGCGCATTGTGCCTTCGACATAGCATCGGCCAGGGGCGCAAGCCGCAAGGCACGGTCGCGCCATCTCTCGTCCGACAGCTGCGGGCCAGCAGGCGGATTTCGTCCAACAGCCGGAGCAAGGGCTCTTCACGCCCTCTTGGTGCAAGGCTTGCATACGCTTGCAACCAGTATATATCAATGCCCCTCGACGATCCGGGGACCCGCGCACGCCCGCGTGTGTCACGGCCGTCCAAGGTTTGCCGTAATCGCTCGTCGCAGTTCGCGTCAGGGGTCTCCCCAGCCTCGAACACATTCAAAGCTGTCATGTGAAACAATCGGCAATATGGACAGGGCTCATTGGGGCCTTCCTCGTTCGTCGGCAAACTTACAACACCTGGGTCCGCAAACCAGCGTGTCTGCCTGGCTGCCTGACTTCCACGCTGGTTCTTCATTGCAATGCCTCCCCGCCACCCCCAACCCCCGAGGTCCAAGCACACCCGCAGCCGCTGGCGGACGCAGCCTGCCGCAGCGCACCCTCGTATCTTGCTGGGATCCTGTCGTTACGCCGACGATGCAACTCGATATCCTTCATCAATTCTATCGACCAAGATACCGGTGCGAGGGCTGGCCGCGGCGCGCCGTCCCTCCACCAGCTGCCGCAGCCGGTGACATGCTTCCTGCACGCCACACCCGACAGCAGCTGCCGCCCTCGCCAGCCCGTCGGCGCGGGATCGGAGGGAGCAGCATCAGCAGCCCCACAGCCGCAACCCAGCAGCGCCAAGCTGCGGCAACGTACCGCCCGGCACCTGCCCCCGCCCCGGCACGCCATCCGCCATGCCCGCACCCCACCCGCTGCTGCATATGACACCGCTAACCCAGTCCTCACCGGCGCTCCAGCATTGGCACCCGCGCCAGCCCTGAGCCGCCCACCCACTGCTGCATCACGCCGCCACCCCAACCCACGCACTCGCGCCAGCCCACCGCCGCCATGCGAACCCGGGCCCCGCTGCGCGAGCCGCGTCCGCCTGCCGCCAGCCGCAGCGCGGCGCGCCTAGCGGCGGTAGCGCGTGCGCTCGAAGTTGAAGTACACGTGCAGGATGCCCCTGTCGAAGGTGCACTTGAAGCCGCGCTTGTGGCTGTACTCCCACTCTTTGTTCACAATCCTGGGGTAGGGCGGCGGGCGAGGGCAGGTTGGTGGGGAAAAGGATGAAGAGAGAGGCGCGAGGGACGGGGTGAAGCATCGTGGGGAGGCAAGGGCGCAAGCAGGCCACTTGCACGAGAGCCTGGTGACCCAGTTGCCGCTGACGGCGGCGGGAGAGGCAGGGTGCGGCGATGTACCGAGGGGGTAGCGAACTATTTGTGAGGCAGGGTGCGGGGAAGGCAGCCGGGGGTGGGCTGCTGGCGCATGGAGCGCTGACGAGCGGGTGATGGCCGCTCACGCCCGGTCATCTCGCCATGCGCTGTGCGGGGAAGGGGCTTGGGCGATCCATTGCCCAGGCAGCCGGGTTCTGGCAATTCTCGCCAGTGCTGGCGCCAGCCCCGGGAGCGGCAGGGCGCCGCCACTCACTGCCGTCACGCGGGTACGTCGCTGGCCGGAAGGGCGTGCCCATCCCAGCGCACCTGAACGCAATGTCTTCGTAGGGCGGCCCCGCGGTGAAGATGATGAGGCAGGTGGAGCCGTCGGTGGACTGCGGGTCGGGCGCCACCCGGTAGGTGGGGGCCTGCGGGCGGCGCAGGGGCGGGAGAGCGCGGCGGGGAAGGGAGGTGCAGGGTGGGTGGGTGGCTGGGCAGGCGGCGTGGAGAGGCGGTTGCGAGGCAGGGAGCGCATGCCTGCAGTTGGGCACGCAGGGCGGACACGCTGCAGAGTGGGCTGGAGCTGGCGCGGGAGGCTTGCGGCCGATGGCGGCACGTGTGGAGCAGCTCGCCAACAGCTGACAGCAGGTCCGTGCCCGTGACCAGGCCCACACGCGCAGGCCCGCGGCCGCAGCAGGCTCAGGCCCACACGGCCGGCCGCGCCCTTGGCGCCGCCGCGCCGCCCATGGCTGCAGCCGGCTTCATGCACCGCGCCCTAGCCGACTATGGTGTCCATGGCCCTGCCCTTGGCCGCAGCGGCATGGCGTGCCTGCTGGGCCTCACCTTGGTCTTGTCGATGAGGTCGAAGTACATGATGTTGAACTTGTAGCCCTGCACCACCTTGGGCGGCGGGTTGTCGTAGTCGTAGTGCGTCTGGTTGTACTTGTTCCACTCGTACCTGCAGCGCGCCGACCCCGCGGCGACGGGGCACACGCCGCACACACGTCGAACGCCACGGCAGTGGAGCACCCCTGGCAGCGAGCGCCGCCGGCTTCTCGCCCCACCCCAGTCTTGGCGCTGCGGCCCAGCCCCCGCTGGGACGAGCTCAGCCCCTGCAGCCCGGCCCCAGAGGCGCCCGCCCGCCCGCCACCCCACCCGGTGTGCACGCGGTTGAAGTACTTGGGCTTGCGCGGGCGGTACTTCTCGTGCCACCAGTAGACCTTGGAGTCCAGCGCCACCTCGCCCCCGAAGTTGCGGTCGCCCTCGTCCTGCGCCAGGGCAGCGGCCGCACGCCGGGGCGTGTTGCTTGACTCGTCGACGACCACACCACCGCGGCATGTTGGCAAGGCAGCCGGGAAAACACCCACTGGCATACGGCACACACACGGGGCCTCCCGCGGCCCTCCACGACCCGGCAGTCAAGGGCCGGGCCGCCTGGGAACACCGCATGCCAGTTAGTACCGGCCCCCAGCACCGCCCAGGGCAGTTCAACCCTACCGGCCTCTCGCGCTCTCCCTGCACCCACCCCCTCGGTAAGCCGCCCGCCCCAGCCCTACCGCGCCCATGGTCTTCTCCGCGTGCGCCCGGAACGCCGCCATCGCCGCCGCGTCCTCCTCCTCCTGGGTGCGGAACTGGCCGCCACGGAACGGCGCGAAGCCGCCCGAGGGCCCAGCCGTGGCGCCATCCTGCAGCGGCAAAGGCAGAGGCAAGGGGGCAGGGGCAGCGCCGACACGTGAAGCAGGGAGCGGCTCAGCAGCGGGCGAGCGGGCAACGGGCGCCACCTCTACACGGGTGCCCCGCGCCGCCACCGGCAACCTCCCTGCCAACCTCGTCCTCCCCTCCGGCCCCCGCCCCCGCCCCCGCCCCCGCCCCCGCCCCCGCCCCCGCCCCGCACCTCTGCCGACAGGTTCTGCAGCATGGGGTGGCCGGCGCCCATGCCCCGCTGCAGCAGCGCCTGGTAGGCCCGCTCCGCGGCGGTGGCGTTGTTGGCTCCCGGCACTGAGGCCATGGCGGCGGCGGCCTTGAAGGTGTTGGCCGCCTGCAGCTTGACCTGCTGCCGCAGCAGCGCGAGGGCGCTGCGCCGGGGCAGGCGGAGGCAGGGGAGAGCATTGGCCAGAGGACGTGTTGCCGCATGCAGGGGAGGTTGTGGGGTGCACGCGCTGGCTTGAGCCCGGAGGGGTGCAAACCGGGGAGAGGCGGCCGCGACCAGCTTCCAAACACCCAACGGCCCCCGTCTCCCTAGTTGGCGGGCCCCAGGTTCCGCCATCGCAGGGCGCCGGATGCTTGGGTCCCAGGAGCCGCCGCCCCGGTTCCCCGGCAGCGCAGCGTACGGCTGAGCCCCACCCAGCATTTCCCCAGTCCCTGCGCCCTCCCCGGCGCCGCCCCCACCGCATGTCGTCCTCCTCTGCCACCACGTCCTTGCCCACCGCCTCCGCCGCCGACACGGGCGGCGGGCTTAACCGCCCGTCCGCCAGCTCCGGGTCAAGGGGCGCGTCGTCGTCGCTGCCCAGATCCTCCGCCTCGAGCGGCTCGCCCTCGCCGCCCTCCTCGCCGCCCTCGCCCGCCGGCTCGCCCTCGGCGCCCTCTGCAGCGGCGGCGCCGCTGCTGCCGGCCTGACGTGCGGGGGCAAACGGGGATGAGGGGCGGTGTCTGGCGGCGGTGCTTGGCGGCGGTCGGGCGCTGGGCCGCGCGCTAGAGGCGCCGGAGCTGAGCAGCGGGAAGCCGCAGCCTTTGGGGCACGCGGCAGCCTTGGAGGCGGGTTGTTACGGCCTCTGGCCCCTTCTGGCCCCTTCTGCAGTCCCGCCCCCCACCCACCTGGCCGCCCTCCATGTCTGCCTTGCGCTCCGCCTCCTTGTCCTCCTCCTCGCCGCCGCTGCTGTCGCCGCTGCTGGTCTCCTCCAGGTTGAGCTCTGCGGGGTCCTTGCCGTCGGCCAGGGCCTGACGGGCGAGGGGCGCCACCAAACACGCACGCGCTGTCACACACACACACACACATTTCTTCCACGCTCCCGCCCACGCCAACCGCCCGCGCTGCTGCCCCGCACTGGCGCGGTGCCACGGCTGCCGCTCCCCGGCTGCCGCTCCCCGGCTGCCGCTCCCCGGCTGCCGCTCCCCGGCTGCCGCTCCCCGGCTGCTGCTCCCCGGCCGCCGCTCCCCGGCTTGAGCAGCCTGCGAGCCGCACCTGCTGCCGCGCCTCCTCCGCCGCCTTCTTGCGCGCCTCCCGCGCCTGCTCGCGCTTCATCACCTCCGACGCGATGTGGCGCTGCATGAGCTGCGCCTGCAGCTCCCGCACCTGCGCCTTGGCCTTGTGGACCTGCGGGCGGCAGGGCGCAGGGAGGACGGGGGTGCACCGGGGCAGGGGGTTGAGGAGCGGAGCAAGGACGCGTGGGTGAGCACGCGGGGCGAGCGGGACCTGGCCTTGCGGCGGACCCACGGGGCGGCAGGGAGGAGCGAGGAGCGAGAAATGGCCGGCCGCAGGGAGCGTGAGAGCGTGAGCGTAGCTCGCTAGGGTCGCCACACGGGCATGAGCGGGGAACAGAACCTCCCCGGCCTCCCCGGCGGGTCCCATCACACTCGTGTTACCTATTGCTGCACATAAATGTTCCTCAATGTTCCTTTTTCTGAACACACGGCTGCTCCATGCACCGCGCCCCCCGCTGGCCCCCGCTGCCAGCCTTCCGCGGCGGCCGCCGCGCTGCCCTGCCCTGCCCTGCCCTGCCCTGCCCTGCCCTGCGCTGCCCTGCCCTGCGCTGCCCTGCCCTGCCCTGCCCTGCCCTGCCCTGCACACCTGCAGCCGTGTGAGCACCGCCTCCCAGTACTCGGGGTCGCCCAGGCCGCCCTCCAGCGCCCGCTTGACGTCGCCCTCCATCGCCTGCAGCGCGGACAGCGTCTGGCCTGCGAGGTGGGGGCGGGCGAGCAGGGAGGCAGGGAGGCAGGGAGGCAGGGAGGCAGGGAGGCAGGGAGGCAGGGAGGCAGGGAGGGCGGCGGGCATGGGGGCCGGGCGTCAAGGAAGGCGGCCACGGAGGAGGAGCTGCGCTGCGCTGCGCTCCGCTTTGCTGGTGCGGCACGCGTACACATGCACCACCGCTGCGCGGCAGCACGGCTGCACGGGCCAGACTCCTCGGCACTCCGGCCCGCCGCGTGGCGTCATTGCCCTACGCGTGCCTCTGCTTCTCTGCCCCTTCCCCGGCGCCCAGCATGCCGGATGCCTGCACACCCCCACCACCTCGCAACACCCAGGCCCCGGTCCTCACCCATCAGCATGTTCTCGATCTGCACCTCCACATCGCTGTGCAGGCTGGTGCGGCCCGAGCCGGAGGCGTCCGCCTCGGCCTCGGCAGCAGCTGCCCCGCCGCCGGCCGCAGCGGCGCGGTCGCGGCGCAGCGCAGCACGGTCGGCCGCGTCCCTGGCGTCACAGCGCGCCACACCACACGGGGCGCGAGGGCGTCAGGACGTAGGCTTGGCCGCTGACGCCAAGGCCGTGCAAGCAGCCCCTTGTCCCCTCGCCGGCTCCAGGCCCGAAGTGCCGGCTAGAGATCGTCCGCCCGCCGGCGAGGGCCCCACAAGCTTGCACCGACGAGAAGCCCCTCACTAGCAGCAGGCCGCGGCGCAAGCCGGCTGGCGGCGCAGCACATTCCCTTCCCCCATCCCTCATGCCCTCCCTGCCCGTGGCCCCTTGCCCTCACCGCTTCACCGCCTCCTGCAGCTCGAAGTCCGCCACCACGCTCAGCGCCGTCCAGAACTTGTGGTGCAGCTCCTCGTACTTGTCGTAGTCCTGCACGGGCGCGGGGGCGGGGGCGCGCCATCCCGGCATGTTTTACGCATGTGCCGCGTGCTCGGCGGGCGCCATGTAGCCGCTATGGCCCCGCCCGCCTACACCACCGGCCCGCCCGGCCCGCCCCAGACGCCTGCCCATATGCTGCTCCCCGTGTGACCTCGGGGGTTGGTGGCTCGGCGTTGGCTCCGTTGGGTGTGCGGCCGCATATGCGATACGCACGGGAGTGACCCCAAGCCTCGGGCCACAGGCTGCAGCGCCGCCGGCAGGCCGCAGGATGCAGGCGGCCTGCCGGGCGCCACCCCGCCGGCCGCCGCAGCCCTGCTCTGCCTCTGGCGCTCACCCTGTAGTCGGAGATGCCCTGGTGCAGCTCCTTGGCCTCGTCCAGCAGCAGCCCCTCGAAGTAGGTCCAGGGCTCCACCATGTCGCAGCCGTAGCGGTCGTGCAGGTGGATGTTCTTGGCAATCTTGTCGATGCCGCTGGGCCGGCCCTGTTGGGAGGCGATGGGGGTGGCGGGGTAGGGCGGCGGCGTGTGTTATGCCGGCAAGGGGAAAGGCGTGGCAAGGGGAGCGCCCAAGCAGTAGGACAGCGGCAGCGCGGAGGCTGAGGATACGCGACGGTCGGCGCTCTGAGGGCTGGCCGCTCCCTGCCTTTCCGTCACTGCCGCCCCCTGCATTTCCGTCACTGCCACTCCCTCCCTTTCCGTCACTGCCGCTCCTGCCTCTCCGTCGCTGCTGCTCCCTCTGCCGCTCGACCCAGTACCATTGCGCCATCATGAAACGCCGCCCCGGACCCGGGTCAGCGCCTGCGCCTTCGGCCCTCAGCCCTAGGCCCGCCGCCTGCTGCGCCAGGGCCAGCGCCGCGCAGCCCCGTACTCGCCTCCGCCCATCTCTTCTCCGCCTTGTTGATGAGCGCCTTGAGGTAGAACTCCTCCTCCTTGGCCTCGCTCTCCATGGCCTCCTGGGCCGCGCGCAGCCGCTGGATGAGCGACTGCGCGGCCGCGGCAGGAGCAGGCCGGGGGGGGGCGAGGCGGGGAAGATATTGGCAAGAGGATGTGTTGCCGTGTCAGTAGCAGACCACAGCGCGCAGTTGCACGAACGCCGCGGGGCGGGGGAAGCGGAGAAGCGTGAGGGGTCAGGTTGGTGAGCCGGCTGGCAGCGGCAGGGGTGGCGGGAGGGTCTGGGCTGCGCAGGTTCTGATTCGTGTCTCGGTATGCGGCCCTCATGCCGGCCCGGTGCGCCCAGTGGTGCCGGCACAAAGACGTCAGCATCGGGACCCGACCCCGGCAGTCCTCTGCGCTCCGCAGGCGACGGCCAACGACAACGGGGCAGCTGCCTGGAGGCCACCCCGGCGAGGCCGTGTGCTGCTGCCGACAGTGCAACCCTCCCCTCCCCTTACAGCACGAGCGCACGGCTCTGAGTTCGCACTCTAGCCCGATGGCCCCTCGGTCCATTGAACCCTCGGTACCCCAACCCCCTATGCGCCACGCACCAGCTCCTCCTCCCGCTGCGCCTTCTCCTCCTCGCGGGCAGCCTGCCGCTGGCGGACCTTCTCGATCTCCTCCTGCGGAGCGGAGGCGGCAGGGGGCGCAGATGGTGGGCGCGGTCCCGGTACCGTGGACGAAGGGCTGATGGAGTCGTGTGGGCGTGCCACCGCCGCGCAGGCCAGGGCTCGGGCGCGGCCAGGGCGCCGGCTGCGACGCAACGTACGGCAGGGTGCCGCTGCCGCTGCCGAGCCCGCCGGAGCCCGGAATCCAGCCGTCGGTAGCGCACCGAGCGCCACCGGCGCCCATCTGCACGCTCAGGCCATCAGGCCATCAGCAACGCGCGCAGCGCGACACTGGGGTCGTGGGCGCATCCCCGCCCCCGCAGCAATGGCACCGACGGTGGAGCCAGCCAGCCACCGCCATGGGGCCCTGGGCCCAGCGCCCTGGCGGCCTGCAGCAGCAGCTGATCGCTAAGCGACCTCGCTCCGCTCCAGGCAGCCCCGCCGTGCGTGTGCCCAAGCGGCGCATCCTGTGCGCTCCCCGGCCGCATGCACGCCCGGCAAGCCGCCAGGCACGTCCACGCTCCGTGTACGCTCCGCCGTAGCCGGTGGCCCACTAGGATTGCACGGGAGCAACCTAGCTCTGCTCCGCCCCGTCCGGCCCACGACAATGCCGCAGCTCCGCATAGCAGCGGCGGGCGGGCGGGCGTTGACTTTCACACGGCCGGGTTCAGCCACACCCGGCCCCTGACGACGAACGATCGGCACGCTGGCGTGCGTTGGGTTCGCAGGCTTCGCATGCAACGCTCCGGCCTGTGGTCTCACCAGGCGCTCCGCCTGCGAGGTGCGCAGCTGCGCCGCGGCAATGTCCTTCACGGACTTGCCGCTCTCCAGCTCACGCTCAATCTTCTTGGCCCACACGAACGTTGGCGCGCCAGAGTTGGCGCTGGTGCGCTGCAGGTGGGCCGCCACCTTGGTGGCCTGCAGCAGGATCGCGCGTGCAGGGGCTGGTTTGACACGGGGGCGTTGGCTTGACCTCGCGGTCCGGCCCAAGGGTTGACAGAGTCGTTCCTTGGGCAGTATCCTGCCTTACCAGCTTGTCCACGCGGCGGTGGTCGGCATCGTGGTCTGACGACGACGAGCTCTCTGACCCGGAGCTTTCCTCTTTGCGCCTGCTTTTCTTTTCCTTTCGCTCCTTCTTCGACTTACGTTCCTTCTTGTCCTTTTTGCTCTTCTTCTCCTTGCCCATGGCGCGAGTGCGCCGCCCGGGCGCCGAAAGCTATTCCAAGCTACTTTGTGTCAACCTATAGAGCAACAGGAACTATGGCAAATATGTGGTGGGGTGCCGGTGAGATGTTTGCCTTCTAGATGCCGAGAGCAAGGTCGCATACACGTAGGTTGGTACTGCTTGCTGCTTTGACCTATAGTATGGCCACTGTTTGGCGAGTAGGGCTTTGGGGGACAAGTGTCGTGCTGGGGCTACCGTGTGTTTTGGGCACGCAATCTGTCGGGATTTCCAGGACCTGCGCCGGACGCCCCCCAGAAAGATGATATCCCCCCACCCTCCCGCAAACGCTCTTGCCACCATCATGCACAGCATTGGGCGCGCGATGTCATGCGCTACGCGGCCGTCTGCTGGCTCACGGGCGAGCACGGTGGAAGGCAGCCTGCCTTGAGGCGCTCGCCACGCCGCTCGGCAGGCGGGGCCGGCGAGCGAGGGAGTGGCGATGGCTGCGGCGAAGGGCCTGGGCCAGGTGGCCGTGGCCGCGGCAAGCTCGGCCGCCGGAGCTCTGACAGCGAGGGCCGGGGCGGGCGCTATGCTGGCACGCACCGTTGGGATTTCCTGAACCTGTGCCAGCTGAGCATGGGTGCATGGCTCGCCCCAAGAAGAGGCCACCCAGACCAGACGCACATTATTGGTCATAATGCGGTCAGAGCTGGGAGTATTTAAGGGGTCTCGGGCACACCGAATGCGAGCCAACCAACCTGACGCCCACTGGGCACGCAGTTGCAACGCATCCATCAACATGCGCTACACAACCGTCTGCCGGCCCCAGAGTGACCACATAACCACAACTGCGCCACTGCCGCAGCCTTCATGATGATAGAGGGTTGCTCGGCGACGGGACCAGCTTGGGCGGGAGGGGAACACGGCTGTTCCAGCACGCCGCGGCGTGACATCACGAGGGGCGCAGGATTGCAAGGAGCATGGCTGTAACGGCAACGCTGCCCCACGCACAGCCGCGGACCCGGCCCACCTCCGCACCCAAAGACTCCTCAGCCATGCTTCCACGGCCGCCATAATTCCTGCGCGCACCTCCTGGGCAGACCAGAGCAGAATCTGCCCTGGGACAGACGCTCAACGCAAATGTCATCCGGAACGTGCCACCGCTCAGCATGATACAGTTCGGCATCCTATCCAGTTCGGCATCCTATCCAAGCTACCAGCTGCCACATAAGACAACGAAGCATCTCCTGGTGGCCCTTAGGTCAGGAACATCTAAATACCTGAACCAAGCCCCCGCAATCCGTGCCGTCCTGCTCAAAATCTCAACTCTATGACATGCCAACACCATGTAGCCGCAGCACCGGCAACGCCTCAACAATCCCCCCTGCGTAGTCAGACACGGCAACGCGCTCAAACCCCCGCCGTCAACAGCCGGAGGCCGCAACGGGGACCACTTCACGCAACAGAGGCAATGTCCAGTGTTTATCGCGCAGAGTAGCCACATGCCATGCCTAACGACCCGCTCCCTGTCAACCCTGCTCAGTACATGCCACCGACAGCCCTGCACAACACCCTGCAGCTTCCGCCACGTTTCCTCACCCTGTACTATTGGGCTGCAGCCCCAAGCCCTTTCCACTGCTTGCATGCCTCTGCCTTGCGGGCCCACCTCTGCTCACTGCATGCCCGGCAGCATCCACAGCGCATCCCACGCCTCCAGAACCCACCGCAACCGCTCTGCACCGCGGCGGCCCGCAAGCGCCGCCGCAAGCTCACGACCTGCCTCGTCGCCGCCATCACCGCCGCCTCCTGCTAGAGCCTGATCCAAGGCCTGTGCAGGGGCAGCGACGCCATAGGGGTTAAGAGGGTGCGGGTGCGCCAAACCCCAGCAAGATCCCACGAACACAATATGCTACCGCCGTGGGGCCTGTTGGCAGGCCCCAACGTCCCCACAGAGCCACCACTGTGCTCTCGGCCAGGTTGCAGGTTGGCAACCTTGGGCCAGTGCTCACCACGCCGGTCGCGTTGGCGGCGTCGCGGTCTTCGCAGCCGCCTGTCCCCAGGGCCTGGTTCAGTACCTGTGTGCGCGGTATGTCCGAGGACAGCGGGACCAGAGCCGCATCGGGCGGTGTTAGAACGCATGTGCTGACGGAGCCGCTCCTTGAGCATACAGCCATACCCAGCGACAACCGCAGAGCGATTGATGGTGCGAAAGCTTCGCAATGCGGTACCGATGTCCAGCTACTTAGCGTGACTAGCAAGCCTAACGGGCTGCGACGGCGGCCCACGCCTTGGCAGCCCGTGGCTGTGTGAGAGACAGGTCCTCCCAGGCGCCAGCACGCTGGACGGGCACCCACCACGTCAGCGGCCTCGCGGATGATGCAGCCAGCTGTGGAGTAGGACATGCCGTAGGTCCAGACCCGCCCGCGCAGCTCCACCGCCCACCACTCCTCTCCCGGCCCAGCGCCCCTGGCGGCTGCTGACATGCACGCTGCGGCCCACACCGTTGCCGACGCCGACGCCGGGTCGCCGACTCCCACGTCCAGCAACAGCGCCTGCGTCGCCAGCAGCGGTTGCAGGCGGTTGCAGCGGACCTCGGGCACGGGGCCGCCGCCGGCGACAGGGGGCACCGGCCGGCGCCACGCGCCGGCGCCCTCGCCGGCGGCGTCCGACAGCCGCGCCCGCAGGGCCGGGCCCGCCAGGATGTACAGCGTGGGGAAGTCCTTCTGCCAGGCGTGCTGGCCGGCGGGTGCGATGGGCCTGTCGGCGATGCGGAGCAGCTGCCGCAGCAGCGGCAGCTCGAGCGCGCTATGCGGCGGCAGCGGCGCCGGCCGGCCTCCGTTGCCGGCGGCCGCGCCCCACACCGCGGGCCCTAGCCGCAGCTTCAAAAGCGACGCCCATGAGCCGCTCCCACCGAACGTGTCATACTTGACTTCCAGCGTGCGCGGCCGGACGAGCTGCGCCAGCTCCACCACGCGCGCCGGCTGGCACGCCGAGCATACCTGAACGACCAGGAGATGCACCGCCACCTCCTCGCAGCGCCGCAGCAGCTCCTGCAGCGCCGCCAGCCGCTGCTCCTCGGCCTCGGCTAGAAAGCCGCTGCGGAGGAAGTCCAGACTGAAGCTCTCCAGCCGGCGCAGCCGCGGCGCCAGCGGGCCGTGTGCCAGCAGGAGCTGCGCCAGCGACCCCACTCGGTGGGCTGGCGTGCCGCATCCGGTCAGGTTGATGGCAGCGACTGCGCCGGCCTCGAGGCTCAGCTCCATGCCTCCGTCGCAGCAGGGCGAGTTGTGGATGCGCAGCAGCTGCAGCGACGACGGCACGGCACGGAGGAGCGCCGGCAGTGAGGCCGGGCCCTCGAAGAAGGCCTTGTCAAGCTGCGCAGCGCGCGCATCATTCATGTACCGCCATGTGGCGCTAGTCATGCCGTAGGTGACGCTCAGCTCCTGCAGGCCAGCGAGTTCCTGTACCGCACCGGCGGCCAGCGCGGCTGTGGCGAGGCCGTCGTCATCATCGCCCCCAGCGCGTATGGTGATGCGCCTGAGGGCGCTGCTGCCGTGGAGATCCCGCAGGTTGGGCGTGCAGGCCGCGTTGGGCACGCTGAGGCTCTGCAGCCGCGGCAGCGCGGCGAGGCAGTCGAAGATGCAGGCTGACGGGTCTCCCGCGCCACCGAGGTGTCCGGTGAGGGTGACGTCGGTGAGGCTCGGCAGCTGCAGCAGGGCCCACGCGACGTTGGCGATGCCGTCGAAGGCCTTGCACAACTCGCCATCCAGCTCCGCCTCCGCGCATCCGGGCACGTCGACGGATAGCTTGGTGATGCGCTGCAGTTCCTCGGAGGAGGCGCCTTGCAGGGGCAGCGCCACGCCCCCGGGCCCCACGTCGCCGTCCAAGCTGCTCACGGACAACGACAGGTCGGTGACCCGGGGCCAGCGCGACCAGGGCAGGTGCAGCTTCTGCCTTGCCATCTTGGCGTGTCGTCCGCCCACGTAGATGGTTATTTTGGTCAAGCTCGCATCAATGCCGTCGCGGAACGCCTTGCACGCGAGGCGAGCATTGCGGAGGCTGCGAACGTCGCCACGGAAGTTCAGTTCCAAGAATATGGCATCCCAGGCATCAGCAGGAAGCGCACGGAGAAGCGAAGGGAAGGCGACTGAGGACGTCGCGCCGCTCTGATCGGCGGTGCGGATGCCGGTCAGGCGCTTGAGCCGCGACATGGCAACAGCTTGTGGCTACGTAAGGGTGCACGCTGTTGTATGTCATGGTAGAAGGCGACACTCGAACCAAGTTCAAGTCTGGTGCGTGCGACAGCTGGCGCCTTCTGGAGCTGCCACGAGCTGCCCGACAGCCAGTCGCGCCGCTGCCGCGCACGCTGTGCCTCCAACACGATGCCGCTAGCACGGGTGGGCTGCTGCCTCCACGCCGCCAGGCGCCAACGGCCAGGCCCCGCGCTACCAGGAATCCAGGAGCCTGGGTTGGTTGCATCCTGTTACATGCGCTGGCGGCCGAGGGGGAGGTCCCCTCCTGCCCCCTGCTGGCGGCACCGCCCTGCACAGCAGGGAGCCAGGAAGCTGCGGCCCCGAGCCCGGGGGTGGGGTCGAGGCCACGTGGTCATGGCCATAATGCGGTAGCGTGATGTCATTAGCACCGCTATCCCATCAGTTGCCGTCCAGTTGGACGCCCCTCCAGCCATACATGTGTCGCCGCTCACAGGCTCAAAGGAATGCCACCCCAACAGAAGTGCAGAGTCTGCCTGTCGCCGAAGCGCACAAGCGACGTTCAAGACAGCGCCACCTGGGGCCCTTACAGGCAGTCATTGCTTACAAACTACAACAACAACAACTACAGCAGCAACCCCAGCCCATAACCACACACTGGCCGCTTGATGTCCGTGCTTGGCCGCAGACAGCCGCACCCTAGGCCACGCCCCCCCTAAGGCGCGCCGCTGGCCGAGGCCCCCCCCCCCAGCTAGCCTGGGTCACGCGTGGACCTGCAAGGCGCCCATCCTGCCCACCGTGTTGTGCCCATGTAGCGGATCATCCCCGCCTAATGCAGCCTGCCCGGCAGCGCCCACAGCGCCTCCCACGCCTCCAGCGCCCATCGCAGCCGCTCCGCACCGCCGCGGCCTGCCAGCGCCGCCGCCAGCTCGCCCCCGGTGGCGTGGCCGCCGTCCGCCGCCAGGGCCTGGTCTAGGACCTGCAGTTGCGACGACCGGGATACAGCGGGTGCGTGTGGGGTCGTGTTTATTCAGTTGACCGCGCGGTTACTTGCGGTCTTACGGCAGCGGCTGTACGCTGCCCTGGCGCAAATCCCAGAGCCGATCAAGCAGCTGGCCGCGGCCGAGCTGCGGTGCATATCGGTATCTGCAGATGCGTCTCGTTATTCGGCAACCTTATGCTCAGCTATCGGGCGCGGCTGTCAACCCCCGACAGACAGGCACAGCGCATTCCTCGACAATCCGTTCCTAGGGGCAACGCTGAATCCTGCTGAGCCTCCCAGGTCCCAGCCAGCGGAGCACCCACCACGCCGGCAGCCTCGGCGAGGATGCTGCCGACCGTGAATACCGAGATCCTGTTGCGCGGGGGCAGCGGCCCGCGCAGCGCCACCGCCCACCACTCCTCGCCCGGCCCAGCGTCCGTAACGTCCGCTTCGGCCTGCGCTGCGTCCCAGACAGCGGCCGCAATCGACGCCGGGTCGGCGATCCCCACGTCCAGCAACAGCGCCTTCGTGGCGTGCAGGGAATGCATCTGCTTGCATCCGGCCTCGAACGCCGCGCGTCGATGAGCAACAGGGGCCGCCGGCCGGCGCCACACGCCGGCGCCCCCGCCGGCGGCGCCCGACAGCTGCGCCCGCAGAGACGGGCCCGCCAGAATGTGCAGCGTGGGGTAGTCAATCTGCCGGATGTGTGGGCTGCTGGGTGTGGCGGCGGGGCCGTCCGCCATGAGGAGCAGCTGCCGCAGCAGCGGCAGCTCCAGCGCGCTGTGAGGCGGCAGCGGCGCCGGGGGCCCTGCGTGGCTGGTTGCGGCGGCGGCAAACACGGCGGGCTGCAGCTGGAGCTGCAGCCGCTGGCCCCACTCGCTGCTGCTGGCGCGGCTGCAGTCGATTTCCAGCCAGCGCGGCCGCAGCAGCTGCGCCAGCTCCGCCAGCCGCTCCGGATCGCACGTCCCGGCCGCCTCCATGGCCAGGCACCCCACCGACACCTCCTCGCAGGGCGCCAGTAGCTGCCGCAGCGCCTGACAGCCCTGGTCGGCAGCCCAGCCCAGCACTTCGTAGCGGTCATATCGCAGGCTCCTGGCCTGCAGCCGCGCCAGCCGCGGCGCCAGCGGGCCGTGCGCCAGGAGGCCCTCCGCCAGCGCACACAGCTGCTGCAGCGACGCGCACCCGTCTATGCTGATGGCGGTGACGCTGCCCGCCTCGAGGCCGAGCTCCATGTCTCCGAAGCCGCAGGGCGCGCGGCGGAGGCGGAGCAGCTGCAGCGACGGCGGCATGGCGCGGAGGGCGGCGGCCAGCGATGCCGGGCCCTGTTGGAAGGCCGCGTCCAGCTCGCGAGGGTACAGCCGGAAGCACCCGTCGGCGAGGCTGTAGTCGACGATGAGCTCCCGCAGGCCCGAGAGCTGCTTCATCGCGCCGGCGGCGAGCAGTTGGGTGACTTGCCTGTGTTCCTCCTCGACCGCAGCGTCGATGGTGATGCGCTGGAGGGCGCAGTTGCCGCGCAGGTGGAATAGGCTGGCTGCGCAGGCCGCGTTGGGCAGGCTGAGGCTCTGCAGCCGCGGCAGCTCCGCCAGGGCTCCGAAGACGGGGCCCGGTGTCGCGTACGACGCGCTGATGTAGCCGGTGAGGGTAACGTCGGTGAGGTTCGGCAGCAGCCGCACGACCGACCCGACGGCGGCCATGCCTTCGTAATCCTCAATCTCCTGGTCGGAGCCGTACTCGGAGCCGTACTCGGAGTCAAGGCAGTCCGGCACGTCGAGGCGCAGCATGGTGATGCGCTGCAGCGCTTCTGGGGAGGCACCTTGAAGGGGCAGCGCCAGGGCCTCGCCCGCCACATCCAAGTCCTTGCAGTTCAAGGACAAGGACATGTTGGCAACCCGGGGCCAGCATGACCAGGGTGGGTGCTGCTGCTCCCTTGCCATGACGACGTGCTTGTACTTCACGCAGACGCCCAGGCTCGTCAGGCTCGCGTCGATGCCGTCGCGAAGCGCCTTGCACGCGAGGCGAGCATTGCGGAGATACTTGCAGCCGCGACGGCCATCACAGCTCAACAGTTCAAGGATAGTCTCCCAACCGTCAGCAGGAAGCGCACGGAGAAGCGAAGGGAAGGCGACTGAAGACGTCGCGGTGCTCTGGTCGGCAGCGCAGATGCCGTCCAGGCGCTTAGGCCGCGACATAGCAACAGCTCGTGTTGAGTAATTTAGTGAACGCTTTCATAGGTCTTGGGAAAAGGGAACGCCCGGAGCAAGTTCAAGTCCTGTGCGACAGCTGGAGCTGCCCGACAGCTAGAGCCGCGCAACCTGTGCCTCTAACTAGCACGGCTGTTCTTTTGCAAGTCGGTGAAAGGTACCTGAGATAACCTGTGCCTCCATCCCTATGTCCCCAGCACGCCTGTGCTGCTTCCTCCACGCTGCCAACCGCCAGGCAGGGCCAGGCCACCGCGCTACGAGGTTGTTACGAGCCTGGGGCGTGGGCTGTCAGAACCGGCAGGGGCTATAGCGCCATGTCATGTGGAGTGGCGGCATGCACACACAAGAACACCCTTGCACACAGACCGACGCATACGATAGCCTCACATGCCAGGCGTGCCGTACGTGCGCATCCTGCCCGTTCCTGCCTCCCTCCGCACTTCAAACTCCCGTCGCCCCCACAAATCTGCCAGCCGCTCGGCCCGTCTCGGCCCACGCCTGCCTCCCACTGCTCTGCTCCTCCTCGTGCCTCATGTGAGGTCCACCACATCCCCGCGTACACATTGAGCCACCAACCCTGCAGCCATCAACGCGGACACTGCACACACACCCTCCCTGCCTCCCTGCTGCCCTGCTGCCGGTGCTCCCATCCTGGTTCGTAGCTACGTCTACGCGTTGAACCGAGGGCGTGCTGTGCCGGGGCCGAGTTGCGTTGTTAGCATGGGGTCCTCTTCGAGCGCGCGTCGGCGGGGCTGCGGCTTGCCGTCGCGCGTAGCCACATCTTCGATACACTGGTTGCCAGGTAACATACGACGTGGTACGCGGGCTGGGCGTTCGAGCCGGGACTCGGGTTCTCACGGGCGGCTTGCGGTCGGGCTTCATTATCCACACTCGCACCTAACCGCATTCCCTCCCTGCACGGCCAACGCGCCACTCAACCCTTAGCTGTGCTGTGCCATGTGTGGGCTTCCGTTTTCACCTAACACTTGAACACACCCTGCCTGCCAGCCCCCCAAGGAGCTCCGACTGCCCTCGCCCTGCTCCTCCTCACGTGAGGTCCACCACATCCTCTTCGCACGCCGCCGGAGCCGCCGCTGCCGGCCGCCCACGGCCCGCCCGCCGCGCCTGCGGCGGTGCCGCCGCCGCCGCCCCTGCGCCCCTGCCACCTGCCGCCAGCCCTGCCCCTGCCGCTCTGCCTCCTGCCCCGCCCTCCTCGCTGTCGCTGTCGCTCAGGGTGAGGTCCACATGGACAGCCCGCGACAAAGCGCCGCCCGCCTGGCGGCGAGGCAGCACCGGCGGCGCCGGGCCCGCGTCCACCACGCCGCCGCCGCCGCCGCCGCTGCCGCCGCCGCTGTCGCCCGTGTTCTGGCGCTTGGACGGCGAGCCGTCTGGGTCGGCGGTGGGCCGCGGCGGCAGCGCCGCCGCCGCCAGCGGCGGTCGGGCCGCCGCGGCACAGGCAGCGGCCTCGGGCTCTCGGTCGGGGAACAGCGTCCGCTGCAGCCGCTCCCGCCGCGCCGAGGCCGTCTCGGCGGGGGGATTGGCGGCGCCGGCGCTGGCGTCGGAGCTTCGCGGCGGCCGCGTTGCCGACCTCAGGCCCGCGTCCGCGGGCCCGGCCTCATCGTCGCTAGCGGCGCCGTTGGCGCCAGCGCCTGCGGTGGTGCCTGCCGCCGCGCCTCTCCGCGGCGGCGCCGCCGGCATGGGGCTATCCGTGAGGTCCATCACCTCGGGCCCACCGGCGCCGGCGCCGCCGGCTGCCGCCGCCGCAGCGCCACCGCCGCCGGGCCAGCGGGCCGCGACCGCCGGAGCGGCAGCGCGGCCGGCGGCGCCGGCCGCAGGGACCGCGTGCCCTGGGCCCGGCCCCGTCGGCTCAGGACGAAAGGTCCGCTCGCAGGACGGCCCGGCCGCCGCCGCCGCCGCCGCTGCCTCGTCGCCGTCACTGCCGGCGTCACCAGCGGCGCGGTGCTGCCGCTGACGGCCCACCACCGCCGCCGGCGGCGGCGGCGGCATCCGGCCGGCCGCTGACCCGAGCAGCGCGTCAAAGGACGAGGGGCCGTCGTCTAGGTCCTGGTCCATAGCATCCCGCGCGGCCGCCGCCGCGCCGCCGCCATCGCCGCCGCGTCCCTCGTGCCGCTGCGTGCCAAACCCCCCGCCCATCTCCGCGCCGTCGTCCGCATCGCTGCCCTCCTCCTCGAAGATCGACGGGAACAACGACGCCGCCGCAACGCGGCCCCGCCCCGGCCGGCCGGGGTCCTGGTCGTCGACGGCGCCGTCATCGCGACGGCCAGCCGCCGCCTGGGGTCCCGCCGGCTCCGCCGCGGCGGCGGCGGCGCCGCGGTTCGCAGCGCCCTTGCTCAGGAGTCGACGCATGAGGTCGCTGCTGGCGTTGGAAGGAGCGGCAGCGCCGCCGCCGCTGGCGGCGCGGCCGCTGCGGCCGCTGGCGGTGCCGGCGGGCGAGGTGGCGGCGGCGCTGCCGGAGCGGCCGGCGGGGGAGCCGCTGATGCCGCCGCTTGCGCCCGCGTCGGCATTCTTGCGGCCGCGCCGGGGCTTGTTGGCTTTGTCGAGCTTGGCCTGGCGGAGGCGACCAACAAGGGGCGGGCGACGCGGCCTCAGCGACGCGGCCCACGCGGCCCCGCGTCCCTATGGCCCGCCCCTCGTCCACACGGCGACACGCCCCCAGCTCCCGCTTTCGGGTGCGCGCTGCAGCCCCCCAGGCCGCGGCTCAGCCCGCACGGCCCCAGCTCCACCCTGGCTCGGCTGCTCCCAGCCCGCCCCGCACCGCCCCGCCTGGCCCCCGCGCAGGGCTCCCCGTAAGCCGGCACGAACCCTGTGCCGGGCCCAGCCGCCCCCTCCCCCGCCCCGCACCTGCTCCCTGCTGCGCCGCTCCTCGTCCTGCTGCACCAGCAG
This sequence comes from Chlamydomonas sphaeroides, assembly GCA_001662425.1. Lineage (NCBI taxonomy): Eukaryota > Viridiplantae > Chlorophyta > Chlorophyceae > Chlamydomonadales > Chlamydomonadaceae > Chlamydomonas > Chlamydomonas sphaeroides. Next base: position 152,713 of record BDDC01000016.1, read on the forward strand.
CCCCGGCCACAGGCGGTGCACCAAACTGCGGCGCACGTGGCGGCCGCGCACCAGCCGCGACGACGTCAGCTGCGCGGCGTCAAAGGTGGCGTCGGCGGGGTTGACGTCGGGCAGCCGCTCGAACCTGAAGAAGGGGCGGGCGGGCGAGGGCCATGGAGAGGTGGGGCTTGGGGCAGGCTGGGCAAGGAAGGGCCGTAGGCCGCCCGCTGCGCCTTTCGGCGCGCTGCTGCTGGGCTCGTAAGCTGCAACCGGTACACATCCCGCCAACGCCCGCCTCACCGCCTCGCGGCAAGCCTCCCCGCCTCGCTGCACGCCTCGCGGCCTGCCCGCCTCATTGCCCGCCTCCCTCGCTGCCTCCCCGCCTCATTGCCCGCCTCCCCTGCCTCCCCCCCTCCCTCCCCGCCTCCCCGCCTCACTCCAGCAGGTAGGCCCACTCGCCGCCGTCCTTGGCCGCCACCTGCTTGATGCGATGAGGCACAAACTCCACCACGGCCCGCGCCGCAGCTGGGGGAGGCGCAGGAGGCGGGAGCAGCGTGGGAGGCGGTTGGGCACCGGGCGGCAGGAGGGCAGGGCGGTGGGGCGGCAGGGCGGTAGGGCGGCAGGGCGGTGGGGCGGCAGGGCGGTGGGGCGGCAGGGCGGTGGGGCGGCAGGGCGGTGGGGC
>BDDC01000016.1:157547-194394 GCA_001662425.1 Chlamydomonas sphaeroides
ACCGCCAAAGGAGGGCTGCTGCGGTACGGGCTGCCGCCAAAGGAGGGCTGCTGCGCTCAGGGCTGCCACCAAAGGAGGGCTGCTGCGGTATGGGCTGCCGCCAAAGGAGGGCTGCTGCGGTACGGGCTGCCGCCAAAGGAGGGCTGCTGCGGTACGGGCTGCCGCCAAAGGAGGGCTGCTGCGTTCAGGGCTGCCGCCAAAGGAGGGCTGCTGCGGTACTGGCTGCGACACGCGGCTGCACACGCCACGTCGCCTCCCCGCCCTCCACATTCCCGCCATGCTCCCAGCCAGCCCACGCCCCACCCAAGCCCCACCCATGTACCCGTGCCCTTGCCCTTGCCCATGCCCGCCGCACTTTCCCTGTAGCCCCAAACCCCTTGCCCGGCGCCCTCCTAGCGCCCTGTCCCCTCTCCCTCCCCACCGCTGCTGCAGGCGGCCCATCTTGGCCTCGGGCGTGTCGCCCTCCAGCACAAACACGGGCGTGGCTCCATAGCGGAGGAGGTTCATGACCTGCGGCGGGGGATTGGGTGAGCGGTGAGGACAGCAGGGTGCCGGTAGGTTGGGCGCTGGGGGTACGCAGGCGGACAGGCGGGCGAGCGACGAGGCATGCGGCTATGGCGCGATTGGGGCGGTTGCCACGGTGGGCTGTTCAGTGGAGGGGCGCGCAGCGGCGTCGACGGCATCGGGTGGGCATGAGCATGGGGGTGGCAGGGGCATTGGGTGGGCATGAGCAGGGGGTTGGCAGGGGCATTGGGTGGGCATGAGCCGGGGGGTGGCAGGGGCCCTGCGCTCACGCGTCACGGCTGGCTTTGCGCTCACGGGCTCACCCGGTACAGGATGCACATGAGGACGCGGGCGTGCTCATCGTAAATGGCCTCCTGTGGGGCGGCGGAAGGTGCACAAGTGGCACAGGTGAACGTCGGCATTCGAGGCTGCGGCACCTGGCGATGCAGGGCAGTGAGCGTGGGTTTTCGGCCCCCAAGCCCCCCGAGACCCGCCCTCCTTTCCCTTCCTCTCCCCCTTTCCCTCTACTTCGAAACCCCGCCCCATCACAACCGGTCGCCTCCTAGTCGCGGTGTCACCTTGAGGTCGCTCTGCTGCGAGCATTGGAAGATCCAAACGGAGGTGTCGATGGCAAGCACCTTGCCACACAGCTGCTCCACGATTTGCTCGCCCCGTTCGGAGCCGGTCCACGTCCGGCAAACGTTGGCGTATTCAGCTAGCGCCTGCCATAGCTGTGCGACGCCCATTGCTGGTGTTCGAGCTTTGCGACGACGCCTGCTGCGACGTGTGCTGCGCACCCCGGTTCCGCAAAAGCCTTAGACCGGCGCGTCTAACGCAACAGGCTGAAACTTTGATACTCTGCCGGCATCGTAGCGGACGTTGCACTCGCAGCTGTCGCGGCCAGCAGGGATGGCGCGCAATGCAGTGCAGTCGGAGGAAGCGGTCTGGAAGGCGCGTGACTAGCGTGCAGCAACTGCGGGCGTGAACATATGTCTATGATATGTTCTGCAACGGCGACATGACCCGACCGGTGATCGTGCCATACCCCCTGAGCCCGACGGCCCCAGGAGGCCATCCTGGCCCGGCCCTCAGCGAAGGAGCTGCGCCTGCCAGCCCCCCCATCCAGCGCGCCGCCCGTCCTTGAACGCCTGTTCCAGCTCCTGCGCCTCCGTCGGCATGACGCAGGGGTCGCGCAATGTCAGTAAAGGGTCGCGCCCTTTCCCCTTCAAGGTCATGGGTCAATAAGGCTGGCACCTACTATGCAGCTCGCAGCGCCCCTCACAACCCAGGGGCCGCAGGGCTCCGGGAGTCTCGGACCATGGAGCGCGAGCGCTGCCGCGGGGGCATATTGTAATCTCCTCTAGTCCTCTTGCCTGTTGCTTGGCCCCAGTCGCGCCAGTCGCCTCTCTGGCCTGCCTGCTGTAGAACTGTGCGGAATCGCCAGGCAGCGGGATAGAGGGGCGGTGGGGAACCTGCCATACCTTGCAGCCTGCAGTAGTATCCACGACCGGCGTCACGGAAACAGCTCCACTAGCTGCCGGAGAAACGTGTGCAGTCGGCTTCACCCTCCCATTGCTGCTCTGCCGGTAATTCCGAACGCCAGGGGTCCCCAGGAGCAAGGACAGCAGGGGGCAGCGTGCTGTGACCTGTGCGGCCAGCATCACTGGCGTCGTGGCTCGTGGGCGTCTTGGGGTGGACGGGGCCCAGGGGCTAGCCCTGCGATCAATGCGGAGGGGCCCCAGATAAGACCCTGCCTGCCCCTGCTGCTTACCAGGGGAGAGCCCTCTCCCCTGCTGCTTACTCGCCCCCGAAATGCTGCCGACGGTTGCGGTGAAACTTGTGTAAGTGTACATGTGTGCCTCTCAGCGTTGGTCTGTCTGAGTGAATGCCACTGGTGTTTAAGGGGGTCCGACGCTCCGGCTAGAAGACGTCGAGCGGCGTCCCGTCCACCGCGCTGCCACGGGCTGCGTGCCGTACCCGCTGTACCACACCAGAGCCAGCCACGCTCAGGCCGCCCTCTCGCCCAGTCGCATTCTTCCATCTCAACACGCTCGTACACACCTTTTCGCTTGATACATAAGACGGGGCTGGTCGTCGCCCACCGTCGCGTTGACTTGCAAACAACTCGCGATGTCTGCTCTCGGCCTTCATGGCCAGTCAGCGCTGTCCGGAGCTGCTTCTAGTTTGACGACTCGGCCCGTTGTAGCGCCGCGTTTGGTGCAGCCTCGCGGAGCTGCCCCCAGGCCTGCAGCAGGGGAGGTGTCTCGCTGCTTGCCGACTGCTTCGCCCGTCAAGCAGCAGCAGCGCACGACGACTGTCGTGGCGATGTCGTCAGCGGGCAAGTCGGCCGAGAAGCAGACGGTGGAGGTGCCCATTGCGGAGCTGCGCACGCTGTGCACCAAGGCGCTGAAGACGCTTGGGTACACGCCCGAGGAGATTGAGACTCTCAATGATGTAAGCCTGGTCAACCTTCGTCCGTGCGGGGCGTGGCCTGTGCATGTCGGCGCAATTGACGCCACAGCGAGTGCGTGCCGGGCCACCCGCGGCGTCCTGGCAACCCAATATGCAGCCATAGGCGCAATTGACGCAAGCTCGCGACCGTTGCGCGGGGTTGACAACCCTCACGTTGCCCACGTACCCCTTGCCTCTGCCCCCCTGTTGCCCCACAGGTGCTCTTCTACGCGCAGCTGCGCGACAACAACCAGGGCATTGTAAAGATCACCTCCGGTGGCCTGAACAAGTCCCCCTCCGCTCGCCCCCCCGTGATCGAGAAGGAGACGCGCCTGTCGGCGCTGATCAACGGCAACAACACGGCCGGCATGCTCGTGCTCAGCAAGGCCGCGCAGATGGCCGTGGAGCGGGCCAAGGCCCAGGGCTTTGGCATCGTTGGAACCAACCACACACCCAGCAGCACGGGCGCCCTCGGGTGCGTGCGGGCGTGGGGCAACCCTTGCTGCGCACGCCATCCAGTCGGGCCTGCACCATCTGCCCTGAGGCCCCTGCCCAGACCCACAGCAAACCAAGCGGCCTGGTTTTCATACTGCCTCTACCAATCATATTGTGCCGCAGGTACTACGTGGACCGCATCTCGCGCGAAGGGCTGATCGGCATCGTGCTGGCGCAGTCGCCCGAGTTCGTGGCCCCGCACGGCGCCAAGCAGCCCATCTTCGGCACCAACCCCATCGGCATCTCCATCCCCGCCCAGGTGCGCCAGGGGGTGCGCGCGCCACGCCCACGCCGTTCTCCGGATCACGCCGCGGCATCAGCGCAGATCCTGGCCGGCCACGGCCCCCGCAATGCACACCTCCCTTAAGGGCGCCGTGGCCGTGAACACGGCTGTCCGCGCACCTGCCGCTGCCTCACCATGGCACACCCGCACGCCTCCTCCCCCTCCCCCCATCCCCCATCCCCCAGGACGGCGCCGTCACCATGGACATGGCCACCGCCGCCTACGCCTGGTTCGGGCTGTTGGAGGCCAAGGCCGCGGGCCGCCCCATCCCGGGCGACGTGGCCATGAACGCCGCGGGGCAGGCCACCACCGACCCCAACGAGGTGCTGCAGGGCGGCGCCATCCGCGTGTTTGACAAGTCCTACAAGGTGCGCCCGTGCGGGCTCTCCTGCGCGCTCCTGCTTGTGCGTGTGTTGGTCAGGGTGCGGCAGAGCTGAGGCCGCTCCCCCTAGCTGCGGCTGCAGAGCGTGTCAAACCCGCTCATTCCTCCTCCCGCCCCCTACGCCCTCCTCCATCTCTCTCCCCCCCCCCCAGGGCAGCAACCTGGCGCTCATGGTGGAGCTGCTGGCGGGCCCGCTGGTGGGCGCGGCCGTGGCCGACAAGCTGGAGGAGCGCAACTGGGGCAACCTGGTGATTGCCATTGACCCAGGGCTGCTGGGCGAGCCGGAGGCTATCCGGCAGCGCGTGCAGGTGGGGGCACGGGGGACCAACGTGCTGGGAGGGGTATGGGCGCGTTGCAGACCCGCAGCTACAGATACAGATGGTATTGAGCGAAGCAGGGAGGGGGAGGGAGGGGCGGGGCTGGTCAGAGGGCGTATGAAGTGGGTGGGGTGCGTGACAGGGCCGGGCTGCTGGGCGGGTCTGCGGCTGCACGGCCGCTGCGCTGGGGTGTGCGCCCGCGCACCCTACTGGGGCACCGCGTGGTGTGGCCTTGGGGCTGATGCACCGCCTCCTTGCCGCGCGGCCTGTGGCCTCCCTCCCTCCCTCTCCACCTCCCTGTCCCTTCCCCCCACGGCCAGGTGGTGCTTGACCGGGTGCGTGGAGCGGAGCGGCTGCCCGGCGTGGACGAGATCCTGCTGCCCGGCGAGCGGGGCAACCGCAAGGCCGCGGCGCGCGTGTCAGCGGGTGCGGCCGGCCACCGTGGAGGGGGGGGGGGAGGGGAGGGAGGGGTGTGGGCGCGGGACAGCAGCACGTCGCAACGGGAATGGGATCGTGGGGTTAAGCGTTTGGAACCCAAGCCACACGCCGCCTGTGCCCTAGCGCTCCGTGACAGGGCGACACGGGCGGTCCTGACCCACATCGTTTTCCTCACCCCGTGCTGTGTCCCTTCCCCCTCAGGCGTGATGCCGGTGGAGGCCGCGCTGCTGGAGGGCCTGCGGGCCATGGCCGCCAAGTACGACGCGCAGGTGCGAGCGGGGCCGCCAGGCAGGGGGGCGGAGGTGCGGTGAGCACGGCCGTAGGCTCGTTGAATGGACCAGGGCGGCTGCAAATCTGCTGGCCCGTCATGCTGATCGGTGCGTCCCGGCGTGCACCTTCTGTGGCTTGATCTCGCCCAGGGCTCGCCGCCGGCCTCCCCCACCAAGCTGGCCGTGGCGACCCGGCTGGTGCACCCCAAGACCAAGGTGCGCGGCGGGGCCGCACCGTAGGGGCGCAGGGCGGAGTATTGCGTGACTCTGGCGGGGGAAGCACCCCAGCCGGGTGAGGCGCTACGGTGCCGCCTGCGGGCATGAGAGCCCCGAACCCGGCACCCTCCTAGGCGCCTCTCCCGCGACCCCCTGTCCTGCCGCCCCAGGTCGTGGACCCCTACGGGGGCTCCATGCCGCCGCTGTGGCAGACGGCCACCTTTGCGCAGCCCAGCGCCACCACCTTCGGCGAGTACGACTACACGCGCAGCGGCAACCCCACGCGGACCATGCTCGAGGTGCGATGGCCGAGGGCAGAGCGAGAGCGCCGTCGCGCCCGGGAGTGTGTCATGGGGAAGCACCAGCCCAGGGTGCTGAGAAACGCATGGCGGCGCTCAGCAGCCACCGGGCGGCTTCGCCTCCATCAGCTGTGTCGAGGGCTGTGGCCCTAGCGGGCTCTCGCCTGGTGCCTGCCCTGACCGCGCCTGCCTGCCTGCCTGCCTGCCTGCGCACCTGCCGCAGGAGCAATTTGCGGAGCTGGAGGGCGGCGACCGCGCGTTCGCCTTCACCAGCGGCATGGCTGCGCTGGCGGCGGTGTGCAAGCTGGTGGCCACCGGGGAGCACATCGTGGCGGGCGAGGACATCTACGGGGGCACCAGCCGACTGCTGTCGCAGGTGGGGGGCGGGGTGGGGAGGCCAGGGCTGTGGCACTGGGGCATTAAATTGGCATGGGAATGTGTTGCCGCGGGCACCGGGGAGAGCGGCTGAAGGAGGTGGGTGGCATGGTGCCTTGGGCCTGCGGCGCAGGCGCGGGCGGGGGCTGCACCAGCGGCGCCGGTGCCCACCTCGCGCCTTCCTTCCTCCTCGCGCTGCCACCCGCCAGGTGGTGCCCTCGGCCGGTGTGAGCGTCACCAATGTCGACATGACCGACCTCAAGTGAGCATTGGGGGGGACGGCGGCGAGCATGGGGCGAGGGGCAGAGAGGACAGGGCAGGGTCGAGGGCGCGCCTCTCCTCCCGACCCACAGCTCGCTCCCCACGGTGTCTGACTCCGTCGACTCCGGCTCGCTCCCCCCTGCCCTGCCCCGCAGCGCCGTGCGCGCCGCCATCCAGCCCGGCCGCACCAAGCTGGTGCTGGTGGAGAGCCCCACCAACCCGCGCATGCAGATCTGCGACATTGCCGCCATCGCGCGCATCGCTCGCGAGGCGGGAGCCATCAGCTGCATGGACAACTCCATCATGGCGCCCATCTTCCAGGTGGGGGAGGCGACGGGCGGGGAGGCAGGAGGGCGAGGAAAGGAGATGGGAGGCGCACAACGCGAGACCGGGGCAGGGAGAGGGACTTGGCAGGCAAGCGCCCAGGGGGCTGGGGCATGCATGGTGGGGATGTCCGTGATACGGCTTCGACCTCTTGCGTGGCGCGCCATCCTCCTTGCTCCTGCCCTGCCTCGCCAGCGGCCCCTGGACCTGGGCGCCGACATCAGCATGACCAGCGGCACCAAGTTCGTGGGCGGCCACGGTGACGTGACGCTGGGGCTGCTCACCGTCAAGGGCGAGGAGCTGGCCAAGCGCATTTACTTCCTGCAGGTGCGGACGGGCGCACAAAGCGGAGGGGCAGGCGGGTGGCACGGCTGGAGGGGCGGGTGCAGTGGGTGGCGCCATGTCGAGTGCTGAATGCCTGGCTTGCCCGCGCTGCGCCGCGCCTTGTTTGTCCGCAGAACGCCGAGGGCGCGGGCCTGGCGCCTTTCGACTGCTGGCTGGCGCTGCGCGGCCTCAAGACCATGGCGCTGCGCATGGACAAGAGCGCGCAGAACGCGGCGGGTGAGCGCAGAGGCTGGCTGTCTGCTTGGTTCGCCGTCCCTCGCCCAGCTCCCAGCTGACCCCTGCCCCGCCCTGCCTTGTCGCCTTGTCCCCTCCCCGCCTGCCAGCGCTGGCCACGTTCCTGGCATCGCACCCGCTGGTCAAGAAGGTCAACTACCCGGGCCTGCAGCAGTGCGCCGGCCACGCGCTGCACATGCGCCAGGCCACCAGCGGCGGCTCGCTGCTGTCCTTCGAGACGGGCAGCGTGGAGGCCAGCAAGGTGCGGACTCGGGGGAGGAGGCTGAATACAGAAGCGAGGACAGGTGGGCAGCATGCCGTCGGCTAGCCCTCGGCCGCCGTCGTTGCTCAGTCGGTACGAAAAGCGCCTCCTTGCCCATCCCTCGCCCAACAACCAGATCATCGTGGAGGCGACGCAGCTGTACAAGGTGACGGTCAGCTTCGGCAACGTCAACTCGCTCATCTCGCTGCCCTGCTACATGAGCCACGCATCCATCCCAGCGCACATCCGCGCCGAGCGTGGGCTGCCCGATGACCTGGTCCGCATCTCGACCGGCATCGAGGACACGCAGGACCTGATCGCGGATCTCAAGCAGGCCATGGACCTCGCCGTCTCCAAGACCGGGCTGGGCAAGCCCGCGGCGGCGCCGGCGGTGGGGGCGGGGCCCAGCGGGTCGGGGGTGACGTACAGCTTTGGGAGCGCGAGCAGCAGCGGGAACGGGACAGGCAAGGCGGGTTTGAACGGGAGCAAGCCGGCGGCGGGCGTGCTGGGCGGCGTGAGCGACCGGGAGGCCTGGCTCATGGAGCGCATCCGCAGCCTGGAGGAGCAGGTGGCGGCGGGGGGCGCGCAGGCGCACTCGCAATGAGCGTGGCGGTGGGGAGGCAGGGGGACGTGGGGTTTGGGGATGGGGAGAGTTGGTAAGGGGGCGGGGAGAGGGTAGCAGTGTCGGGGTGGAGCGATGACGGCTACGGCCGACTACGGACGGACTGAGCGCGTGAGGCATTGCCTGTTGGACGGGTTGCTGCCAGGCATCAGGGCGCCGAAGCAAGGCGTCAAGACGCGTGTGCGCTGACGGGGGCGGCTTGCGGACGGGCCGGTCTTGGCCAGGGCTTGCGTGACAAGGCGGAGTGGCAGACTGAGTGACCCGACACGGGATGCTGGCTGGCGTTGCGACGTGGATGCTGCTTGGAGGAGCGGGGTCTTGCAGGTGACTACGGTAGGTGGAGGGCTAGGCGGAGCGTTCGGATCCTTGCGCAAGCCGGCGGCAGCAGGCTGGCGCTGCCCCTTGGCCGCGTGCAAGGCAAACTTGAAAAACGTCGCACGAGCCCTCCCGGCTCCTTTCCACAGCTCGACCTCCCGCCCCGGGAGGAGCGCTGCACTGCTTCTCGTGTCGCCCTGGCCTTGTGCAGTGGTCAACTGCCGCTCCGGTGACCCGCCGAGGGCGCCGTCGGCCGACCACCTGTCACCTCCGACGGCCCTCGGACGCAACGCTCGCCGCCCTTGCTTGCGGCCTCTGCGCAGCGCCTGCTGCTGCTGCCGCATTGCATCGGTGTCCTGCCCCCTGACCCGCAACTTCTTCGACCGTGTGCTGACTCCGCCCAGCAACCGACCGCCGCGCTGGCGCCTCCATGAGCGCCTCAGCCGTGGAGGCGATCCGCGGCCTCTTCGGCCGCCCTGACGCAGCCGACTGTTCGGTCTCCTTCTACCTCTCACCCCACGAGCCTATCAGCTCCCGGGAGGCCTCGTCCGGCGCCCACTCTCCCTCCTCCACCTGTATCGGCGGCGACCGGTTCGGCGGCGCCGCGGCGCCGCTTGCAGCCGCACCCGCCGTCGGCCCGCCGCTGCCGTCGCATAAGCTGGTGCTGTGGGCGGCCTCGGAGCGCTTCCGGGCCCAGATCGAACGATGGGGCCCCGCCGCAGGCACGGGGCTACCCGAGCTGCGCGTGCCGCTGGGCTCCGTGGAGGAGCTGCCGGCGGCCATGGCGGTCCTGCGCTTCATGTACACCGGCGAGCTGACGGCGGCGCCGCCACCACCGCCGTCGGGTCCCGGCAGCGGCGGCGGCGGCGCCGCCGCCACACCCGTTTCGTGGCTGCTCATGGTCCGGGCGCTGGCGACGTACCTGTCAGCCGATGGCTGCGCTGAGGCCGTAGACGAGGAGCTGCTTCGACTGCTGATGCCGCCGGGCCAGCAACCCGCGGCGGCGCCGCCAGCAGAGGCGGCGCCGCCGCCTAGCCCGCGAGCACTTGCACTCAGCCGCTTGGCCGCGGCAGTAGCCGCAGCCGCCGCGCCGGCAGCGGAGGCAGCGCACAACAACGCCGACGGCGAAGACGCCGACGGCGGTGCCGTCGAGGTGCTGCAGTTCGCGGAGGACAACCCCGACGCCGCCGCCACAGTCCGCGCCGCCGCCGCCGGCAGCTTCGGCCGCCTGCTGGACGTCTGCCGCCGCCGCGTGGCGCGCGCCTTTGGCGACGCGCTGCTCGTCCTCAACACGCCGCACCTGCGCCGCCGGCTGGCGGCGCTGCCGCCCTGCGCGCTGGAGGCCGTGATCAGCTCCGACGCCCTGCGCACCGACTGCGAGGCCTCCGTCGTCGCCATGCTGGCCGCCTGGCTCGAGGCGCGCGGCGGCGCCGCGACGCTGCCGCCGGCCCGCCTGGCCGGTCTGTGCCGGCTGCTGCGGCCCGCCCACCTGGGCCGGCCGTACCTGGCCTTTGTGCTGCCGCGCTGCCGCTGGTGGCCGCTGCCGCCGGCGGCGCAGCTGGCGGCGCTGCACCTGGCGACGGCGCCGCCGGCCGAGGCGCGAGCGCTGCTGGACCAGATGCGAGCTGCGGCGGCGGAGGTCGCCGCCGGCCAGGGCGCGCGCCGCCTGGCGCCTGCAGGGCCGGAGGCCGAGGAGCGCCAGGAGGAGCGGCGGCGCGACGACGGCGACGATGTGGCGTGGCTGGCGGCGCCGGCTCGCGGGCCCAGCAACAGCGTGCACGCGGTGCGGTGGGCGGTGCCGCGGGCGGCGCTGCTGGCGACACTGGCGGGCGGCGGCGACGCGCTGGCGGTCTTCGAGGGCGGCACCGAGTCCGTGAGCTTGGGCGGCTTCGAATGGAGCGTCTTTGTCAAGCCGCCGCTGCCGCCGCCGCCGCCACCTTCGGCGGCGGCGGCTTTGGCCCGAGCGCCGGCGGCGGCCGCCGCTGCGGCTATGAGGGTACAGCAGAGCGCTGCGGCGTCGCAGCAGCAGCAGCAGGGCCCGGCGGCGGCGGCGGGGGTGTTTCTGGCGTGCTCGGTGCCGCGCGCGCTCGAGCGTTGCGCCGCCGCTGGCGGCGGCGCCGGCGGCGCCGGCGGGACCTTCGCCGGCGTCATGACGCTAGCCGGCGCAAGCATTGAGATCTTCCGCAACCCCTCCCACACGCCGCTGCCGCCGGCGCAGCGCGCCGCCGCCGTCGCGGCAGCGGCCGCCGGCGCCGCCAATGGCCCCCGTGCCGCCTGGCTAGCGGCGGCTGCAGGCGGCCCGGCAGCGGCGGCCGCCCACCGCGACGACGCGCTTCTGCACGAGGCCCACCGGCGCGCCACCGCTGGCGACGCGGCGGCGGCGCCGTCGGCGTCCCTGGCGGCGCCGTCGCTGCGGACGGGCACGGCGGCGATCACGGCGGCGGCGGTGATTCGGTTCGGCCCGGATGAGGTCTTCAAGTTCGGTCCCGGCGCGCCAGGCAAGGGCGCGTGTGGCGTGCTGCCGCTGGCGCGCCGCCGCCGCCTGACGCTGCATGGGCCGGATGCGGCGGAGGCCGGAGCCGTCGACGGAGGGGCCGCTGCCGGCGGCGGCGGGGGCGGGCCGGGGGGGTTGGGCCCGGGCACGGCTGTGCGTGGAGCGGGGGTGGAGGTGGTGACGGCGGCGGCGGCGGCGGCGGAGCGGCTACTGTTGGATGAGTGGTGGCCGTACGTGCAGCCCTGCAGCGCGGGGGTGCCGGGCGGGGGCGGGCTGGCGGGCACGTTGGTGCTGCGCTCGCGTTAGGGAGGGTGGGTGGAAGGTGGGGGCATTCGCTGAAGTTGGGCTGCCGGGATGCCGAGACAGCACGCAGGGTTTCGTCCTGGCTGGGACTGTCTGGTCAGATGGCGGTAGGTGCGGGGTGTGGCGGCGAGGGGCCCCTGGGTGGGGTGGGGGGGTCAGCTGGGGCCAGCTGCGAGAGCTGCATCGCACCAGGAGACCCTCATGCATCGCACAAGCGACGAGGAGCTGGGGCTGGGAAGTTGGGCGTGCTGGCCACATGTCGGCCAAGCCAGGGGATGGTCTTGATGGGGCCCCAGGGAGCTTTGACAGGCAAGTGCATGTCGGCAACCTCGAGCTGCAACCATGCATGCCCTGCAACCAGCAGCCGTTGGGTACATGGCGCCATGACCGGCACGTCGCTAGCGCTCGGCAACTCACGCGACTCGGCGCAGCTGCCTCTTGCCGCCGCAACTTGACCGCTAGCAAGATCCAGGACCGGCATCTAGGCCCGCAGACCGGCACCTAGTACGCTACAGTCCAGGAGGTCTCCTCCTGGTCTAGTCTTCGTGCACAGCGGCTAGCTACCCTTCTTCCAAATTCGACGACCCACAAAAGCCGAGCAGTGCCCAGCAGCAGCCTGGCACGCCTGGCAACCCCAAACTCGAGCAGCCGTACCGCATCTACCGTCACGGTCACCACCAACAGCCCTGCAGTCCTTTGTTCGTGCCCCCATCCTCGCTCCTCTTGTTCGTTCAAGGCGCGCATGTCGGCGGGCGCAGCCGTTGCACCGCCGGCAGCAGCTACCGGTGTCGTCACTGCCGCGGGCCGGCGGTGCCCGGCTCATCACAGCGCACCCCCGCGGCCTGCGGCGGCGCCGCCCGCTGCTGCCCCACGCCCAGCCACGCCAGCTGCTCCTCCGCGCCCACCATCGGCCCAAGCGCCGCATGCAGCTGCATGCCCTCCACGCCCTCGGCCTTGCCGTACCTGGCCCACCCCAGCAGCACGCCGCCCGCCACCTCATGCATCGACTCCCGCGCCGCCGGGCCCGCGCCGCCCGCCAGCCGCTCCAGCGCCGCCGACACCTCCTGGACCCTCTCCAACGACACGTGGCCCCCCTGCGCTGCGGCGCCCAGCGCCGAGCCCAAACAGACCAGCACCTCGCCTCGCAGCCGGGGCGTGACGCCGCAGGCGTCCACGGCAACTACGGCGGTCTTGACCACCGCCTCCAGCGCATCAGCGACGGCTCGGCGGCGGCTGGACCCGGCGGCGGCGCCATCATCGCAGCGGACAGCCAGCAGAAGCTGCTCGCAGGCCGCGCGCACGTACGATTCGAGCCCGCTGTCGACCGATGACTCACCGCAGGTGCTATCGGCCTGTAGGAAGATGGCATAGGGCGCGGCGGCCTCGAGCGCCCTGGCCACGTCCGTCTGGAAGGCCAGTGACATGTGCGGCCGGGGGGCGCTGGGGACGGCGACGCTGCCGTAACACGCCGCCGCCAGCGCCGCAGCCGCGAAGAGGTCGGCGGCGTGAATCGCGGCGGTGTACGTGAACTCTCAGCTCTCCGGCGGCGGGTAGGCACGCAGGCGGCGCAGCAGGCGCAGCAGCTGTGGCGGCGTCAGGCGGCGGCACACTGTTGCCACGCTCCCCGGCTGCGTGTGCAGGCTGTTGAGGACGGGGCCGTAGGTGCGTCTGTCATCCAGCACCGCCACCGCCGCCAGCACGGCGCAGCGTGTGGGCAAGGACGCCCTAGGCCGCCGCGCGAGCTTAAGCGCCAGCTTATAGGCCACGGCGCGCAGCCCGCGATGCAGTGCCGTCGCAGACAGCGTTGCCTCCGTGGCAGCCAGCGTGTCCGCAAGCCGCATCAGGTCCTGCGCGTCATCCTCCTCGGGCCGGCCCGGGTCGACGGCCTCCGGCAGCCCCTGGCAGTTGCCCACGTCCAGGTCGTCGCTGCTAAGGAAGCGCAGCGCCTCGACTTGGTCGCATACGGAGCTGGCCAAGGGCTCATCAAAATACTCCCAGGCGCCCAGCACGCTTGCGATGCGGTCGCGCGCCACCGCTTCCGGCCTATAGCCCAGCGCCGCTAGGCACAGCACAAGGCGCGCTGTGGCCCAGTGGCGGTCCGAGCTGCTGGTTGCGTCCTTCCGCCAGCAGGGCGTGCCGACGAGGGCCGCGAGCTGCTCCCTGCTGGGCACGTATCCGACCATGCGGCAGCTCTCCAGCAGGTCAGCCCACTGCTGCAACGTTGCCTTGCCTGCTGAGGCGAGCAGCGCGTCGAAGCGCGCCTCCAAGGCCTGCTGCGCCGCACCGTTGTAAACAAGGTAGCGCGGTGGCGCAGCAGCCGGCGATGGGCTGCTTGCCGGCGGGCTGCTACTGCAGGGGCCGCGCTGCTGCGGCCGTTGCGGCGGCGGCGGCGCGGCGTCGACCTCCCTCTGCAGCACTCGCATCAGCTGGGGTGGCGCGGCGGCGAACGCACATGGATGGCCGGACGTGGAGTGAGGCGCGCGTACTCTTCACGGTGTATGCATGGCATTTCCCGCCAGCCACCATTTTCGGCACTGGGCTGCCGTCCATTGATCCCGTGCCTCTACCCCGCCCCCGCGCACATGCAGAGAGCATACATACATGCAGGCCCTTACCAAATAAACTGCACCCTTCAACGAAACTTGCCCCCGCCCTACCCAACACACCTGCTCGTACCCCGCCGCCGGCCACACCGGCCCCTCCCTGGCCAGCAGCCCCAGTAGCGGCGGCTCCCACTCCTCCGCCGGGCGCACTGCCGGGTCCAGCGGGTCGGCCCTGTCGCGGCTGTAGGCGGGGCGGGGGTCGGAGGCCAGGGACCACAGCAGGTGGCAGGGGAGCACGGAGGGGCAGCCTGGAGGGAGGGCAGGATGGAGGGAGAGGAGGGAGAAGGGCTAAGCGCAGGGCAGCATAGGTAGTATTTGGGAGTGACCGCGCAGCCACGCTTGCCCTACTACTGCTATCCCCTCCCATTCCACCCCTCCTACCCGAGTACATCGCCCAGCGGTACGCCTCAAAGATGAAGTGCTGAGCGGAGGGAGAGAAGACGCCACCAACACTACCCTCCTGGCCCTCCTGCTGCCGCCGGCCTGTGCTCCCCTCCTCCACCAGCAGGTGCCGGCAGCGGTCCAGGGGCAGGCCGCCGCTGCGGTGAAGCACACCCGCAGCCGCCGCGCAGGAGCGGTGGTCGCCGCTGAGGGCCGCCGCCGCCAGGTGACCCGGCGTCACCAGGAGAGGGCCGCTGCTTGGCCCCTCCGCCGCCATCCTGGCCGCCTCCCGCACCAGCGCCAGCGCCTCGGGGCTGAAGCGCTGCTCCAACACGCACTGAGCCGCCACGGGGCGCATGGAGGCGGAGGTGACCCACGGCAGCAGCGGGGGGATGGCGTCGGCGGGGGTGGGAGCCGGCAGCTCCGAGAGAGGCGGTGGGGGAGGCGGTGGCGTGGAAGGGGCGGAGGTGGCGCCGGCGCTGGCTGCTGCCGGCTGCACGCCGCCATCCTCCGCGCCCGCCGGCAGGCGCCGAGGGCACAGCGACGCCGCAGCGGCGGAGGGGCAGGGGCCGGCGGCAAACAGAGGGCGCGCGATGTGAGCCGAATCCTCGCCGCTCGCTGGCACCGAGGGCCGGAGCACAGCACAGCTCGGCGTCGCGGCGTGCCGGCTGCCGCGGCCGCGAAGGGCAGTCGTGGAGCGGCAGCGAGGAGGCAGCAGCGCCGGCCGAGCGAAGGCCGAGCGGCAGGGCGCCGCGGGCGCTGCGCAGCTGAGGCGCGTTGGGCAGAGCATGGCTGCTGAGCAGGATTACGCAGTGGGTTAAGGCCTGAGCACGTTGTGTGTAACACTGTATGTATGCCGCGCAATGGAGATCGGCGGCGGCTGTCCTAGGGCGTCCGCGCCGCTCGCGGTCGACCCGCGGGCCCTGCAGGCACGAACCTCGGGTCCAAAACCCGACCTGCCGCCGCAGACCTACTCGGGGCCTCGCCTCTGAGCCACGCCCCCGCAACCCCCCGCTGCTGCTACTCCGCCGCCAGCAGCAGCCGCAACAGCTCCCCGTCGTCCCCTCGCCCAGGCCCTGCTCCACCCGCGCGGGCGCTCAGCAGCCGGATCAGCCGCCAGCCGGGCCTGCAGCGGGATGGACGTACGGTACGGGGAGGCTCGTGGCAAGGGGGTTACGACATGCCCTCCCGAGCCACGCCACCCTGCCTGTTCAGCTCCACAACCCATCTCTTTGATCCTGCCCCAACCTCACGAAACCCACCGCTGCGTGGCGCTGAGGTACGCCACATTGCCCGGGTCCGCGGCCGCACTGGCCGCCCCGAGCGCCAGGCTCTGCGCCAGGCGGCCGCGCAGCAGCGGCGGCAGGCAGCGCAGCTCAGCAGCGCTCAGCGGCACCAGCGCCGTGTAGCCGGACTGGGGACCGGCGGGGCGTGTGGGTTGGGTTTGCGTGGCGGGCACGGTCGGGCCTCGAGGCGCATCCATCCGTGCAGCCGACCTGCCGTCCAAGCCAGCGAGCCAGCCGCCGCCGCGTCGGTCCGGCCGCTCACCAGCAAGTGCCGCCCCGCCGCCAGCAGCCGAGCCAGCGACTTGCCGTCGTCGTCGTCGTCACCGCCGTCCTCCTCCTCGCCCCGCCGCCGCCCTGGCCGCTCACCGGCGACCACAGACCCCGCCTGCTGCCCCCCGCCGCCGCCACCGTCCCGCACAGCGCCGCCCGCACAGCCATCCACCCCGTCACCAGCGGCAGCGCCCTGCCCGCCGCCCCGCTGCCCGCCGCCGCTGCCAGGCCCCTCCAACAGTGACTGCTCCCCCGGCGGCGGCGGCCGCAGGGGCGCCCGCTGCGCCAGCAGCAGCGCGTAGGTCAGCGCGATGGCCACCTCGCACACCTGCAGAGGAAGCAGGGGAAGGCAGGCAGGGAGGGCAGCAAGGGCGGGAGGGCGGGAGGGAGGCGTGGCAAGGATGGACGCCAGGTCCATCAGTTGTAGCGAGGCCTGCGAGAGGCTCAGCGAGCCACACTGCGCGCAGGCGACCGGGTTGGTGCGCGCCGGCACCCGACTGACGACTGGAGCCTCTCGCCCTCCATCCCGTCGCCCTGCCGCCCCACCCGGGGCATGGCTGCCCTGTCGTCCCACCCGGGGCATGGCTGCCATGTCGCCAAAGTCGATGATGGCCGCAACACTGGAGCCGCACGGCGACAGCTGGGGGAAAGGGAGGGGAGGGGAGGTGCCCGGAGGATGGCTGGGGGACCGCAGCAGGTAGCATGGTGGGCTTGCACCCCCCTGTCCGCATGTCAGCCCCGTGCCCCTCTCCTCCCTTCCCCTCCCTCCCTTCCCTCCCTCCCTCCCCCTGCCTCTGTCCCCACCAGTACATTGTCGTCGTTGGCGTCCGCATGGCACACCTGGCGGGACATGGAGGCGGCGAGGCGTTGCAGCGCAGCGCAGCGCGCGTGGGGGGCTACGGTCGGGAGGACCCCTCGCCCACGCGCCTCCCTTCAAGCGGGAGGTAGGCGCCCTGCCTGTCACGTCCACGCCCCGCGGCGCCGGGCCGCGCAACCCTGCTCGGCCCTCGCTTGCTTGGGTCCGCCTCGTGCACCTGGCTGCAGCCATCGTGCCACACACGCACGGAGGCAGGCGCACCTGGCGTGGCAGGCCCGACAGCAGGGGCGCGCAGGCTTCGAGCTCGCAGGCCACCGACAGGAGGTGCGACCTGCGGCGGCGGCGGGTGCCATGCCGGCAGGGGGCAGGGGCGGGGGATGCAGGGCAGGGTGTGGTGGGCGGGAAGGGCTGGGCCGAAAGTGCGCGCTGGACCGGAAGGCTCAGCGGTCACAGTCCATGTACCGTAACTTTCTACTGGTCATATCTGTCTACAGGTCGACAATCCAGTTCCACCGACTCTCTCGGCTAGGATACGAGGGCTGCGCGTGGGCTGCGACCTCTCGCCTCGCAGCTAGCGGCCTCACTTTTGCTCTTTGTCGAATGCGGCGATGCCTGGCACCAGCCGCCGCAGCACCGCGGCCGCGTTCTCCGGGTACCTGCGTTTGTGCAGATCAGCAGGGACCGGGACCGGGACGAAGCCCACACCGTACATCAGACAACGTGCCCACGTACGGCGAGGGCGCCCAGTTACTCGGCCCCCGACCACCCGAGAGCGAGAGGCCCCCACCAGTCGTGCGCCGCTCGCTCCAGCTCCGGCGGCCGCCAGCCCGCCAGCCCCTGGCTGACCCGGCCCAGGAGGCCGCCCAGCGACCGCAGCAGGCCGGGGGTCTGTGGGGCAGCAGGGGGCCAGCAGGCGGGGTAGGGCAGGGGGGCGCGCGGAGGCCGTCGGGATGATGACCAGCTGCCGGCAGGGGGTGCCCCCGGCGGCGCCTCGCTCCTCGCGCCTCTCTCTGCTGCCTCACCAGCTGCCCCACGCTCGACAGCGTGGCCCCCGTCACGTAGCGCAGGCACCGCAACACGTGCCAGTGCTGAGGGGAGGAGGGGGAGGAGGAGGCCGGGCAGCCAGGCGCGGCATGTGCCTGTGCCTCTTGCCCCTCGTCGTCTTCGTGCCCCTCGCCCTCCGCCTGTGCCGCCGGCTGCTCCTGCCGCGGCCGCTTAGCGGGCCCCTCCTCGCCGTCCGCCACGCGGTTGCCGGGTGCTGGGTCAGCAGGGGCCGGCGGCGCCGGCGTCGGTGGGGAGTGGCAGGTGCAGGGCAGCAGCGCCCAGCACATGGCGGGGGGCGAGGAGGCGCCTGGCGGGGTGTGGGACGTGAAGATGAAGGGGAGGCGGTGGGGTCGTGGGTCAGCCTACAGTGCGCTTGGCACTGGGGCCCTGCTGGGGCCCACCGAGGGATGAGCTGCTCGACCCGGGTATGGACCGGGTACGCATTACGTTGAGGGCTTCATCCAGCGCGCTCACGACTCCTGCACCGCACGACTCTCACCTCCGCCACCTTGGGCGGCTTCGCTGCCGCCGGCTCCGCTATTGCTGCTGGTCCCCGGCTCAGCTGCGGACACCGCGAACGGCACACGGCCAGCCTCCGCGCTGTCCTTGCTGGCGCCGCCGCCGCCGGCCGGGCCCTCCCCCCACTGTGCAGCTGTCGCGTCCCCGGTGCCCCCGAGCGGCGGCAGCGGGGTGTTGGTTGCGACGCCCGCCGCCTGCAGCCGCAGCATGGCCTGGTCCATGGCCTGAGCCCAGGGTTGCAGGGCAGGGTGCGTCACGGGGGCGTTGACTTCCACATGGCCACGCGGATCTCCGGACCTATCGTACATTGCTCCGCCACCTTACTAAACAGCGTCAACCCGCGAGACGCCGGGGCCTTTTGCCCACCTGCAGCTGCGTCGTGCGGCCGCTGTCCTGCGTGTTGTGAACCTTAAGCACCACCACGACTCGCTCGCCGCTCGGCAGCATGCCGGCGAGCCGGAAGTTGCGGTCGTCGTAGCTGGGTAGCTCGGCGCAGGCAGGGGCCTGCTCATCGGAGGTGCTGGGGCCGGCGGGTGCGATGCCGAAGAGGTGGCGAGCGAGGTACAGCGCCTGGCCTGTAGTCAGCAGCGGCCGGTGGCCCGAGCGCGCGGGGCCCTGCGGGGGTTGCCGGAGCGGGGAAGGGGTAATGGACAAAGGTTACGCGTCGGACAAGGTGGCATGGCAGCTCCTATCGCACTGGTTACCTGTGATACTTCGTCCATGGCAGCAGGTGGCCTCCTCAACTTCAGGTGGCGCAGCTGCTCGCCGACAGAGGGGGCCCGCGACCACTTCGCAGAGTGTGATCAGGAGTTCTTAGCTACTATGTGCGATGAAGTCGCAGGTCACAGCAGCAAGGCATCTCTTATGCCAGACGCAGTCAAGAAGACGCCGAATGCATCCTTCTAACTGCTTGCAGCCAACTTGCTGAGTTCGCCTGTATAGACAGCACATACTAATGTGCAACAATTTTATCGGGCAGGGATTGATGTCGTCTGGCGCGACAGTCCGAACGGCACGACAGCTGCGTACCCGCGGCGTTCCCAGACTGTCCTCCTGACCGTCCCCAGGTTGTCCCGCAGTCGTTTCGTTGGGCATCGTCGCAATCAAGTCGAGGGACCACGCGGACGGCATGTATTTCCAAGCCCAAACCATCCGGCACGACGCCTCAAGAACAGATCCAAAGGCGCTTTACAGAGGCTGAGGGCCTTGCACCTCAATCCGATACACGGCCCGTGTGCACTGTTCAAGCCAGTGATCCAGTGGCGCTGCTGTCGGCAAATGGATCAACCGGCTCTACCTAAGCACAACCAGGGGATCTCCCCTGAGCGCAACCACCTGCCCGACCCTCAGCAACACCGCAATACCGCAACCCTCGGCAACCCAACAAAACTGCAACGCAAGCCTTTCTCCTCGTCCTCGGGGGCGCCGCGTCATTCATGCGCATCCTCACCCGCGCGTCCACCAAACTCCCTCTGGGGCCATGTACGCCAGGCTTGCAGCATGACTTTAGGAAGAAAGATCGTGCACGCTCGCGTGTGTGTTCTCCGCAGGACATCACTTTTCTGTCCTACCGCGTCAGGGCCCTCGTCGCTCATCGCTGCCCGCCAACGCTCTGCTTTGCACACACATCAACCAAAAGCTAACAGAATGAAGTGATGCGCCCTGGCCTCCTGCGCCGCAATTGCCATCTCGTGGATACTAACCGGGTCTTGCGACACCGATCTCTCAGCCGGCCCCGTGCGCGGCCCTCGTGCAATGTGCCCATGCAGTTTTTACGCTCATCCCGAAACCCTGTCGCCCCCACCGAAACCCCTCAGTTCTGGATCGCAGTCCCCTATCATAGCGTGCGACGGTGGCTGCAGCTGCCCCGCGCGCCAAATGAAGGCACCCAAACTAACGACAACGCAGCCGCACACGTTGCTGCCCGCGCAACACGGGCGTTCTCCCGCCACATGCCGTACGCCGTACCTCGTCCGGCGCGGTGCTCACACCCACATGACCTGCGACTTGAGCTGCGTCTCCGTGACCCACGTGCCGTGGAAGCCGTACGGCACGCGGCGCGGCATCCGTACGCGCGCCAGCGGCTTGGCCGACATGCTCTTGGCGTCGTACACGTGCATGAAGCTGGTGTCCTGGGCCGTGTCGTACACGTACACCTGCGGGGGCGGCACGGCATGAGGGTCGTAGTAGGTAGTCATGGGTTGTTACCATATCAGGACAACCACATCAGGGCAACATAGCACAGGCTGTTGTACGGCGCCACCATCATTACACCCGCATCACATTCGTCGCGCCGCGCTACTTTCGTCGCAGTCGTGCAGTCGCGCCAGCTCACCACCAGGTACCCGTCGTCCTCGGCCAGCTTGGCGGCGGCCTTGGGGTCGGCCGCGTGCTGGCCTGTGGCGCAGCGCGGCACGAACACCGCCTCGCCGCCGTACTGCCCCGCCGGGTACGCGATGCGGCCCACGCAGGCGTCCTTGCCGGCCTTGGACGTGAGGTCGATCTTGGCGATGCCGTTGAAGGAGGGCGCGCTGGCGATGGTAGCGAGGGAGAGAGAGAAGGGGAGGCAGTGGCAACGGATGGGGGCACGGCGCGGGTCATGCCAGGGGTGGCGCGGCAGAGGAAGCAGACGGCTGTGTTTACAGCGGCTACACGCGGCATGCGCTGGTGCTGGCCGCGCTTCCTGCAGCGCCCAGACCCGCCGCCACGCCGCTCACCTGGCGGTGGGGTCCATGACAGCCACCCACGAGTACTTGCTGGGGTGCGCCACCTAGGGGCAGGGGGCAGAGGGCCATGCGGCAGGCAGCGTGTGAGCGCAGCACCGCAGGCAGCGGCAGGGGATCGACGACGTTGGCACGCGCAACCCACGCTCACCCCGCATGGCCCACCTTGCCCGGGTGCAGCACCCGGCACAGCAAGACGGGATTCGTACAGCGTGGCGCGCTCGGCCATGCACGCAGCCGCACACACAAGCGCAACCGCAACCGCAACAGCAGCCGCACACGCAAACGCCAACCACACGTCCTGCCCCCCTCCGCCTCCAGCCCCACCTTGCCCGGGTGCACCACGGGGAAGTCGCCCGGCACCTCGGTCAGGCGGCGGCTGGTGGCTGTGCCGGTGGCGGGGCTCAGCACGTACTCGGTCATGCGGGACACGTCCTGAGCGAGGGGCAGGGCGGCAGGAAGAGAGGGACGCGGAGCCACGTAAGGATGCGAGCAGGGGGGATGGTGGCCGGCGGCGTGGCGTCTGCGCGGCCATGTCGGACTTAATTGCATCACACGAGCACTTCACAAAGGAACGCGGCCGTTGGAAGCCAGCAACAGACAACACCGCGCGGCTCCAGGCGCCAGCCCCCCGGCCGCACCTTGCTGTAGTCCACGTTGTCCAGGTCCAGCGTGATCGAGTCCTGTTGGCACGCGAACAGCTGCGAGCGGAAGGCAGGGCACACGGGCAGCCGAGGGTGAGCCGCGGGCGTGCATGGCAGGGGCTGGGCGTAGGGCGCTGCTCGGCACTCCGCGGCCCCTGCACCGCTCGAGGCACCCTCGCTACTCCTCTGAGCACGTGCACGCCGGATACTACGATGTACTGCGCCGTACAGCCGCCGCCGTACAGCCGCCGCAGCACGCCTCACCCGCACGTCGCCGTGCTCGTCCTCCCAGGCGTTGGCCACGTGGAAGGCCATGAAGCCCTGTGGCGGTTGGCGGTTGTTGGCGGTTGGGCATGCGGTGCGTGGTTAGCGGTTAGGTGTGCGGTGGCAGGCGCACAGCGGCACAGGCCCAAGCCGTTCCCATGCCGTCCCACCGCAGGGAGATTTGGTAGCTCGCTCACCGGGCCAGGCACCTCGAACCACTGCACCGCGTCCGTGACCTCGGCGCTGATCGTGTCGCGGCGCAGCAGGCCGATGCGCGAGGGCAGGTCGGTGCGCAGGCGGAAGGGCACCGAGTTGTTCTTAACCATGCCCTGTGCGAGGTGGCGGCGCGGCAGAACGGGGGCGCGAGGAGAGGGTTGTGATGATCACGCCATCATCCTCTCCGTCCACTCACCACAGCATCACGCCTGATCCGCCCCATCATAACGCAGCACCAACAGTCCACCGCTCCCACCTCGCCACAGTTCCCACACCTCCCTGCGCCCAGTACCCTTACTCCCCTCCCAACGCTGCTCCCACAAACCTTTCTCCGCTCCCCAACCCTGCGCCCACTGCCCTTTCCGCCCTCCCCAACCGTCGCCCCTGGCCCACCTCGGGGTCGAAGCACAGCGGCAGGTGCAGCAGCACCAGGTAGTGCTCCGTGACGGCCATGTCGTGCATCATGACCGGGTACGGCAGCTCCACGCCCCACTGCCGGACCACGGAGCCGCGCTCGTCCATGACGCCCAGCCGCACGTACGGGTT
Organism: Chlamydomonas sphaeroides; assembly: GCA_001662425.1. Lineage (NCBI taxonomy): Eukaryota > Viridiplantae > Chlorophyta > Chlorophyceae > Chlamydomonadales > Chlamydomonadaceae > Chlamydomonas > Chlamydomonas sphaeroides. Next base: position 180,029 of record BDDC01000016.1, read on the forward strand.
GCGCGCAAAGGAGTAGCCCAGGAACAGCATCTCGCCTGGCGGGAGGGAAGCGAGGGAGGGCGATGGGCGGGTGCAGTAGGTGAGGGAGGGAGCGACACGAGCGACTGGACGACTGGGCAGGCGCGAGGCTGCGAGCCCAGGAGCAAGTGAAGTGTGGGCGGTCTTGTCGTGCGGCCGGCCTCACCCGTGACGGGGTCGATCTTGGGGTGCGCCGTGAAGTTGCCCTTCCAGCCGCCGTCCAGCTTGAGGCGGCCCAGCGTCTCCACCAGCCCGCCGCACAGCACGCGGATCTGCGGTCGCGAAGCGCATGGGCAGTGGGCAGCGGGCAGTGGGCACAAGGGAAGCTGCACGTTTCGACCCAGTGATTGGACCGAGCCCCAAGCAGCACGCCATGTGTACGGCAGCCCTCACCCCGTACGGCAGGTCGCCCTCGTTGAGTGCCAGCAGGCGGCCGGCGTGGTAGGCGAGCGCCGTGTTTGCGGTGCCGGTGCCCATAGTGGTGCGCAGGATGCCGAGCTTCTTGGCCAGCCTGGGGAGAGACATGGGGCGGGCAAGGAGCGCACACGTCCGCCGTGCTGTTGCCGCTATCCCGGGTCCTTGCGCCAGCCGCTGCGCAGTATGGTGGCGCGTGTGGGTGAGCATCATCTCTCGAGGCAGGCATGCCGGATGCCCAACGCAACTCACGAGTCCAGCAGGATGAGCCCCATGCCGGCCTTGCCGTACAGGTCACCCAGCTTGACGAACAGCGGCCGCCCCGCGGCGCGCTCCTGCGGTGCGCAGTGACAGGGGCAGCATGTGGGTGGCAGCACAACGCACCTCGGCGCACCGCGCTCCGCGCACAGGCACGGGGCCCCACACCGAAGCGCAAGCACCTGCCTCAGCGGGCGTGCAAGCCGCGCAGCCGGCACGGCCGACAACCCGCGCACGCCCTGAACGCCCAAGCCCCACCAACCCCGGCGCTCGCCTGCCGCAGGCGGTCCGTGTCGACGTAGCGGTTGCAGTAGGCGGCCTTGCCGTTGTGCAGGCGCACGCTGTGCACCATGCCGTCGCCGTCGAACCTGGGGGCCGACCGCGGAGGCGCGAGTGCGAGGGGACAGGGAGTGAGGAGGAGTGAGCAGGGGTGAGCTGCCAGGGAGGAGGAGAGCTGCCAACACGAGGGCACTGCGGCGATGGCCGTGGCGCCACCGGGCGTCACGCAGCTGTTGGGTAGCCCAGGCTCGCCCAGGCAGCACAGGAGGGGCCCGATGCATGGCGCACCAGTGGTAGCCCGCGACGGGCTTGTAGAAGGGGTTGGGACCCACGCGCACAAAGGCGCCGTCCAGCCCGGCAGGCAGCTTGCCCTCCACAACCTCCAGGTCCTGCAAGAGCAGCACAGCGCAGCACAGCACAGCACAGCACGGGGAGAGGTCGACTGTTGGAGAGCCAGAAGCGTACTGTCTTAGGCTTGCATGACCAAGCAATCCAGTCCGCAGAGTTGCTCTCTGGTACTATCACATCACTTGCCGGCGAGGACTTTTCTAGTGGGCCCTAAGGAGCCTCCGGACATGCCGTACGGCTCCAGTCAGACTCCGCAGTCAGGACACTGCAGTCGTGTGAACTCAGCATCTCGCACAGCTCCCTGTGCGAGCCTATTGCTCCATTCAATCATATCTATTGAGTCTGAAGCTCTACAGATCCGTAACAGCTTTGGGCTGTAACTTTATGATGGATGCTGAACCGTCCCGTCACACTTCGTGTGCGTTACGCTACAAAATTGACGATGGCCATGAGACGACTAGCAAACCAGGTAATGCGGGTGAACAGGCCGCATTTTATGCGGAATTTCTGCGGCAGCGCGCCAGCCCCTGGCAGGTGGCAGCACCCCAGCAACCCACAGCCCTGCTTTTCAACACCCTGGGTCACACCTGGGAGAACAGCTCATCGTCTACGGGCGCGTAGTTGCCTGACAGGAAGCCCTTGCCGGTTGCGGGCCTCGACTTTGCGATCAGGTCGTACACCCAGGTCATCATGGAGCTGAGCAGGCCAGAGGGCGAGGGGCCGAAGCGGGCACTCAGACAGGCGGGCGGCGGCAGCGGCGGCACTAAGGGCGAGAAGGGGATGGAGGCCGACGGGGAACGCGGCTTCGGAGGAGAGGTCGCGGGGGCCAGCGCGAGCGGCGCATGCGGCGTGTCGGGGAAGGCCGCGGCGGCGTTGGGCGAGGCGGCGGACGGGAGAGGGTCATCGAGGAGCAGCTCCGAGCCGCAGGCGGCGGCGCAGGAGGAGAGCGGAGCAGAAGTGCGGACAGCGGCCGGCACCGGCGGAAGCGGAGACATTGCGTGGGGCGGTGGGGTGCCGGGGTTCGGTGGGCAGCGGTTGCCAACGTGTGGCAGGGACTGGTCGCGGTGCGTTTCGGCTCTAGGTAAGTAAGTGAACGCCGGAGTCGCTATCGCAACCTGCCCATTTTCAGCGATTGGCCCTGCTGCTGGCGTGGCCCGCGGCTGACGCAGGCCGCTTGTCACCGCGCGCAACACCTAGAAACGCCTTACCGCCGGCTGCTCCATAGCAGGTAGCTCGTTGCCACTGCACCTACAGGCGCCACGTAGTGTAGCCACGTCGGGGCAGAGAAGCCGCTGCTGCTGCTGGTTGATGCCATCGCGAGCGCGACTCTCGCCAATACAGGCGGTGCAATACAGGTAAATAGATAGTTGTTTTGGGTATCGCAGTATGAGCGACCGACTGGCAAAGCTCCGCTAAGGGAAGGCGAAGAAGAAAAGCCTCGCGAACGAACCCCACACACGCACAAGCCTGTTCTCAGCTATGCACGTCTCACTTGTACACGTAATTATTGCTGCGTACCGTAAGGCCTGCACGAAGCCAGAGCCCTTGTCGGAGGCACGCGAGCCAACTCGCGCACCGCAGCGTCCAGCACGGTCCAGCAGCTACATGGGTTGCTGATTTGACCATGTCCTGACTGGGGGCGGTGCCTGTCCAGTTCCAAACCCGGCGGACCCACGGACCGCAGTGGACCACTAGACCCAGCACTCTCAAGGCGAGGCGAGGCAAGGCGAGGGCGCCCTCTCCGACCCTCCTCAACACCCTAGGCAGCTTACGAGCAGCCGCTCCTCGCCAGGGTGCGCTAGATGCTTCAGGCCCAACATCGGCCCCGGCTAACACACGAACTCGGGGCAGGTCGGGGCTTGCCCTTGTACTGAAGAACCGGCGTGGCTTGCGCGTTTGCCCTGGCTCGCCGGTACTCGCCTTTCACTCGCTGCACAGCCTCCTCGCTCCAGGTTATGATAAGCTAGAACGAAGTCAAAGTAGGAATATTTGTAACCTGCGACAACGTGAATTCATCGATATCTCCGACGTAGTCTGGGACGAAAGGTGCGTGACGGCAGGCTGTGGCAGCCACCAGGGGAGGCTCCCCTGGCAGCCACCCTCCAAAGCAGCGCCGGGTCGCGTACCTGGAGTGCCTCAAGCCAGGCGCCATGGGGCCGGACACCGGAGGGGATGGCGCGCCAGTGCGGGTAGTGGGGGCGGCGGCAAGGAACGGCTCACGGCTCCATGCACATACACCCCTGGGACCGGGCCTCGGGGCCGATTACACGGCGATTAATTACAAGCACGGCGCTGTCAGCGCTCAGCGCACTGGCCCCTACCTGCTGGGCCCTGGCGTTGCACCAGAGCGCCGTCGTTGTGGCTGTCGTCGCCGCGCTGCCCTGGCGCAAGCCCCCGTCAAACAGCCGAGCCTCACGCGACTCGGCAGCCCTCGTCGGTGAGCTTCACTCATCCACCTCATCAGCCCGCAGTCAATGAATGGCGCCATGCGGCGTCCTGTCGTACAGCAACCCGTATGTAGCCCGTACGTCATGTCAAGTCAGCAACCGGTACCCCCCACCCGGCTGCATAGCGCCTTGATGCCGCCCTTCACCGCCGCGACCATCGAGCCTCCGACCCGGTACCTCGCAACGCAGGCTCAGCGCTACCGCCGCCGTAACGCAGCGCCGCGGTCGCCGTCTGGTCCCGCAGAAGAACAAGCGCTGCCAGGAGGCTCGCCCCTCCTGAGCCCTGCAACGTGCCATGGCCCCCAGCCCCTTGCATGCATGCATGTCCGCCACGGCGCAAGCACAGGGGCCGGGTGCGGCTGGCAGGCGAGCAGGCGCCCGCGGCAAGTCGGCGTGGCGGCGGCGCCTTAGCAACGCAGCCACAACAGTCCAACGCAGCAATGCCTCCGCACCGACACAAGAGCGCCAGCGCCAAAAATGTAGCACACACCGCGACACACGCACACTCACTCGCACACTCGCATAGGCACACGCCGCAAAGGGCTGCTACGTGGCGCTAGCTGCCATCAAGGGCAGCCGCAGCCACGGGACACCAAGTGTACAGCCCTAGCCAGCGGCGGCGGCGGGAAGCCGGCAGCCCACGGCTCGGCCACTGTGAGCGACGCAGCGGGAGCGGCACGCGTGCCGCCGGCGGAGCCGCACAAGAGACAGCGCATCCGTAGAGGAAAGGCGTCACACACTAAGGCGCGTGCGCGTCAAATGGAGCCCAGGGGCGCGACCGCGTTCACAGGGGCCGCCACGGCGCCGCCCGCCGCTGGATGCGCGTGCAGCCAGCTCCGGCGGCCTGCCGCCACGGCCCCGCCGCTTGCACGAGACCCTCAGCCGGTTCAGAAGGCTGCTCCCAGGCCACACAGTGGCTCCCGCCGCTACCACCACCACCACCACCGCCACCACCGCCACCGCCACCGCCGCCACCGCCACCGCCACCACCGCCAACGCCAACGCCGCCACCCCTGCCTCGCGCGCGCTGCTAGCTGCGCCGTCAGGGGCTGGCAGCATTTTGCCCCGTCTGCTGCCGCCGGCCGCCGCCGAGACAGCAGCTGACGCCCGTCCGGTCCAGTCCATCACCCACACCGCCGCGCAGCTGCGCATGCCGCCGTCCGAGCTCCGTGCCATCGACGCCGCCTGCACCCCGCACCCCCCGCACCGTCGCCACCCGTTCTTACGAGCATGCTGGCGCGGGCGCCGAGAAGGAGCGGAACCACTCCTGCTGCGACGCCGACAGCGCTGCGGCGCTCTCCAGTGGCGGCAGGTGGTCGAACTTGTCAAAGTTGGAGGTGTCGTCGGGCGCCTTGAGCGGCGGGCTGTAGGGCGGCATGTAGGCCTTCTGCGCAATGTACTCCCACTCCAGGTTGGTGAACCAGGTGTGGTCCTTGATGGCCTGCGTCGGCAGCGGTACGGCACGGCAGGTTTTCGGTACGGCGGCGGTTGGCAGGGTACGGCAGAGGGCGGGTGCTGCGGTGGGCTGCGTCTGTTGCGCTGCTCTGGCTGCGGGTGCGGGCGCCTGCTGGTGCGGTGGTGGTGCGGCGACACAAGGCGAGGCGCAGGAGCAGTAGTCCCGCGCACCTGCACGCCGTCGATGCCGCAGCCGAGCCGTTGCGCGGGGTCGGGCTGCGGGGGAAAGAAGGACAGGGACAGGAGTAGTGGGGTTCAGGCTGGCGCACATTCAGCGGGCAGAGCCTGCATTGCCCAGAGCCTGCAGGGCCTGCTGGGCTACCCAGCAGCGTTGGGGTGAGCCCCGTCCGCGGCCCACACGGGGAGCGGACCGCGCCGGACGCACCTGCAGCAGCCGGTCGATGAGGTCGCGCGCCCAGGGCCCCATGTGCGCGGGGAAGCTGAAGTCGCGCAGCAGGATGCGGCGGTACGTGTCCTGCGGCAGTGAGCCAAACACATGGAGGGCCACGGATCGCGGTTAGGATCGTTGCCAGGGGCGCTCGGTGCCACGCACCGCCCTCCCCCTTCATCTGCGGCCTTTGGTGCCGGCCCTGCTGCTCTCCGCAACTCTCCCAGCCGCCGGCACCGCGTCTTGTCTTCCCCGCCCCCCTTCCAGCTCTCTTCCCCTCCCTCCGCCGCCCTCACCGGCGGGTTGCCCGTGTAGAAGGGCGGGAAGCCGTGCAGCATCTCGTACATGACGCAGCCCAGCGACCACCAGTCCACGCCCGTGCCGTGGCCCTGCGGGGACGGGGCATAAGGGGAACAGGCAGGAGCAGCGGTGAAGGTCCGGCGGCGCAAGGAGCCGCCAACATGCGGCCGCCGCAGCGCCTCGGCACCCATCGCCGGCCGAGCGGTGCCCCAGCGGGAACCCAGCATCAACCCCGCGGCAGGAAGACGCTCGGCCCACCTTGCCGGTGATGACCTCGGGCGCCAAGTAGTCGGGGGTACCGCACATGGTGTACGTCTTGCCCTTGACCACCTTGGCGAACCCCAGGTCCGTCAGCCGGATGTAGCCCTCCGAGCCGATCAGCAGGTTTTCGGGCTGCGCAGGGCATAGGTTACGGCAGCAGCGGCGTGGGTGCCGGTGAGCTACCTGGACCGCCCAAATCCCAGGCAGAGGGGCGCGCTGCAGGCGCGTCGTCGCCGGGGTTTGGCAAGGCTCAGGTCCCCGCCTCCGGCGGGTCGCGCACCCCTCCAGGCCCCCAACGCGGACGCACTTTGAGGTCCCGGTACACGATGCCCTTGCTGTGCAGGAACTCCAGCGCCAGCACGATCTGACGCCGGTTCAGGGAGGGGGCAGGCAAGAAAGTTCGGAGGCGGGGTGAGGAGGGTGTCGCAAGCCACGTCTGTGGGCAGGGCCCTCGGCCCCTGCGGCCGCTCCCCTCCCCTCGCCTTGCCTCGCCTGGCCCCCCTCTCTCCTCCCCTGCGCTGCCCGCCGCACCTGCGCCACGTAGAAGCGCGCGTGCTCCTCCGCCAGCCGGCCGTGGTCGCGCAGGTGTGTGAAGAACTCGCCCCCCGGCACATAGTCCATGACCAGGTACACGTTGTCGGTGTCCTGCGGCGGGGGGGCATGCGGCGTCGTCACGGGTCCGGGCACCGCACCACTGCTGCTGCGGGCGCCGCCGCTCCAGGCAAGTAGCTCCAGCTGCGGCCGTGCGTCGTACGGCTGCCGCGGCCCACGGGCTCGGCCTGGCGGGGTCGGCTGCTGCGCCGCTGCACGACCGCCGCCGGCCGCGGGCGCAAGGCCGTGTTGCGCGCCGGCTGCGGCCCCAGGCCCCTGCAGGCCTCCGGCCCACGCCCTGGGCTGCCTGCCCTTGGCCGCAGCTGTTGGGGCTGCTGCGGCTGCTACGGCTGCTGTCCGCACCTGGAACCAGGAAAGCAGGTTGATGATGAAGGGGTAGCCCGCCACGCGAGACAGCATGGACCGCTCGTCCACCACGTGTTGCACCTGGGGATTGCAGAGGGGTGAGATGGCAGGGCCGGGTTCGGGGACCGACGGACGAAGCACGGGGGAGGGAAACGAAGAGTGGGTCAGGCTACTCCGGTGGGCGAGCCAATGCCTCAGAACACAGCGCAAAACACGCACGCATGGTCGCCCCTCGAACCCTGCCCCGTCTCCCAGCTTACAACCGCACCTGGTTCTCCCGGATGATGGCCACCTTGTTCAACGTCTTGATGGCCACCAGCCGCCCCGTGTCTAGGTGGCGAGCCAGCGACACGCGGCCAAAGCTGCCGGCGCCGATGACCCGCACCCAGGCAAAGTCGTTGCGCGTGGTGGGTTTGGAGCGCGCGGGCGAAGCAGGCACCGTGGCCGAGGTGCTGGTGGAGCTGGTCGAGTCAAAGCGCTGCGGGCAGGAGGCAGCGTGTGGGGTTGCTGTTGGTGCCGGGGGGGCGGAGCCTTGGAACGGCGCGCGCAACGCCATGGAAAGGTCTAACGCGTGGGGGCAGGGTGCGCGGCGGTAGCCTGGCATGTGCGGGGCCAAGGGGTCGGCAGCAACCGGCGAGCGGCAAGCACGGGCTGGGTTGCGACCACGAGGCGCGGCATGCGAGGCTTGGGGGACGGCATGTGGGCTCGCGTGGATTGCAGCGCCCAAGGAGGGCCGAGGCACCATTTCGCACGGCCGCGAGGTGGGCGCGAGCGCACCTTGGGGATGGGCAACGCCGCCTCCGAGCTGCTTGCTGCTGGGATGCCCGTCGCTGCGTCCGCGGCCTGCATAATGCATCGCGTGTGCGCGGCGCTTAGAGATGGCCGAGGGTGTAGCTTCCGCGCAAGGCGCGGTCGCAGGTCGCGTCACGACGCGCCTCGGCTGTCGCTCGGCGCACCTGGTGGGCTCCCGAGCACTGCCGCCGCAGCTCGTTGGCCATAGTGTGCTTCCATCCTCCTTTAGCGCTAGCCTCCTTAGGCAAGGTCGCGGCGGGCGGCGCGGGCGTGCCGCTGCTCGAGCAGCACGACGCCATTGTCGCCATGCGCGGCGCCGATTGGCGACACGAGCCGCTACGGGCTGCGATAGGCTGGCTGGCTGCCTTTAGCGGGCTAACAAGGATCTAGAAGGTCTCAACGAGGCTTGAGAAGTGCAGAGACGTCAATCACAGGGCTTCGACGCGACGTTGGCGTCGGCAGGTCGTCGGGCGCGCGAAGCAGCAGTAAACTCGCTGGACTAGCCTAGGTCAATAAGTGTATGCAGTGAGCTTACTATGGCAGTGCCTCGGAGCGGCCGGGCAATCGTGGGTGCCGAGGCGACGGTTCGCAGCACCGGCGAAGCGACAGTGCAAGCCGAAGTTCGCCAGCCGCTGCGAGCAATATGCGACCCTGTCCCTAACTAGACTAGTGGCATGAGTACCGGCAACTCAAGCTCTTGGCCCTGCCTCGGGCTCTCGGGCTGTCAGCGGACGCCCGACAGACATGCGACGTCCCCTGATGGGACCGAGACGGCGCCGGCGGCTTGTCAAGCTTTCGCGCCCACACCACCGCTTGCCATCGGCACAGACACGCTGCGATGCTCCGCCAGGCCCAGAAGGGTTCGCAGCTGTCGTGTCGGCCGACAAATCTCTCGGCACCTGTCGGCCTCCAGCCAAACGCCGCGTTCGTTCCTTGGCCCGTCCACAGCACAGGGCAAGGCCCGTCCACAGGAGAGTTGAAGGATGCAATGCAGTCGGCAGCGCCACCAGTGTTACAACCGCTGCCTGCCAAATCCGAGGCCCCGGGTCGCGTCGCAGCGACGCCTGTCCAATCGCCACCTGCTCCGCCGTTCCATCTTCTGCCCCCGCACGCGTCTGCCCTCCTGCTCCCCTCCCCTCCTGCTGCCCTCCCCTCCATTCCCCTCGCCTCTCCGCTGCCCTCCTCAGTACCCGTCCTCCTCCTCCCCATAGTAACCCCCATCCCCTGCCCGGTAGTGGTGCTGGTGCTGGTGCTGGTGCTGGTGGTGCTGCGCCGCCCGCTCGCCCGTCTTGCGGGCGCCCTCGGCCACCGCATCCTGGTACTGCAGCCAGCGGTACTGCGCCTCCGTGGAGGTCTGAGGCAGGGGAGGGCCAGGCCAGGGCAGGGCAGGAGGGCCAGGCCAGGGCAGGGCAGGAGGGCCAGGGCGCGGAGGCCGTCTATTTGGACTCGTCCTGCAACCTCCGGGCGCCAGAACCTCGGGGCCTCAAGCATAGACGCTGCGTGGTTTACAGTAGGGTGCGTGCGTGAGGGTCCTGGCGCCAGTGCCCTGGGAGGCGGTGAGAAGGAACCGCGCAGCTAGAGACCGCGACAAGGCACCATGGAACACGCCGTTCAGCTCAAGGGGCTCGGACCCCCGCTCCCTGCACCGGCTCCCTCCCCCGCGCTCCCGATCTCCTCTCTCGCCCCTGCCCGCCCGGCCCTGCGGCCCCACCTTTGCGCTCCGCGCCGCCCGCACCGAGTCCGCGGTGCTCTCCATCAGCTGCCGGTGCTGCTGCACCACCTGGGCGCCGCGCTGCCGCACCGACTGCAGGAAGCGCAGGTCGGCTGCGACCTGGGCAGGGCAGGCAGCGGAGGGCAGGCGGGCAGGCAGCGGGGGTGGGCGGGAGTCGGCGAGGGGCGCGTGGTCATGCGTGCCGTGGGTTGCGGCCCCGCCCCCGCCCCCACCACCCGGCCACCGGCTGCTGCAGCGAGTTGCCCACGAGGGCCGCAAGCCAGCCGGCGGGGCGATGGGGCCGGGCTGCGGCGCGTGCGCCTGGCGCTACACCGGGGGCACCGGCATCGCAGCTCCTCCCCTTCCAGTTCGCCGCCGCCTCCGGCCCCCGGCCGCCCCCACCTGCACCTCCCGCCTCCGCCGCTCCGCGTCCTTCTGCGCCGCCTTGCCCGCCGCCCAGTCCTCGGGCGGCGGCTCCTTGTGCCACGCGCGGTTGCGGTTGGGGTCGGGCGGCCGCTCCGAGCTGATCGGCACGCCGCCCCACCGGGTAGACCCCGGCGGCGAACCGCCCCCGCCGCCGCCGCCCGACCGCCTCACCGCCGCCGCCCCCGCCCCGCCCCCGGCCGCGGAGGCGCTGGCGCTGGCGGCCGACCGCTGGCTGCCGGTGGGCGAGGCGGACCGCTGTTGCGGCGAGCGGTGGTAGGCGGACGCGCCGCCATAGCCCGCGGAGCTGGTGCTGGCGCTGCTGCGGCCGTAGGGGGGAGGGCCGCCGTAGGTGCCGCCTGACGGGGTGAGAGTGGGGTGGGGGCAAGGGCCGGCAGCGGCGGGCACTGTGACTGCAGTGTGTGACTAGGAGCGGTCGGGTCCCGTCCTAGGCCGGCTCCGGGCCCCTGCGCTCCCACTCCCGGCTCCCCGCCGCGGCAGCACAGCGCAGCACCGGCAGCCGCCAGCCGCCAGCCGCCAGCCGCCAGCCCCCGCTCACTGTGTGGCCCCGGGGGCACGCCGCGGTAGCTGCCCGCGCCGCTGCCGCCGCCGCCGCCGCCGGGCCGCTGCCCGTAGCCGCCCCCGTAGCCGCTGCCGCTGCTGCGCGCGCTGGCGCTGCTGCGCGGCCGGGCGGAGTCGGGCGCGTCGCCGCTGCTGGAGCCGGGCCGCGAACGCTGCCGGCCCTCGCCGTACCCGGGCTCCTGGCCGTAGCCGTGGCTGTGCGCGGAGGAGCTGGGCCCCGGCCGGGGCGAGCCGCCTGCCGCCTGCCCTGTCGCAGACCCCGCTCGCGCCAGGCGGGCCAGCTCCTCCCGCGCCATGGCGATCACCTCTAGCGTGTCCTGAGGGAGACAGGGAGAGAGGTGGGGCTCGCGAGAGCCGCCGCACGCGAGGGCTTGCCGTGGTGCCTGGACTAGGTGCCGTGCTGCGGCCTAGGGGGCAGCGCAAACCCCGACCCATCGCCCCCCACCGCACATGCGCCCTCCCCTCCCCCCTTCTTCCCCGTCGCGCCCCACCTCCAGCGCGTCCAGTAGCTCGCCCGGTATGGCCGCCGCTGTGGCCGGCCCTATGCCGTCCAGGCCGTAGTCGGGCGGCAGGCCCACGGAGTCGCGTATGAGGCCCTCGATCTGGCCCACCAGGATGAGCGACTGCTCCAGCACCTGGGGGAGAAATGGGAAGGCGGGGCAGGGGGAGGGCGGGAGGGGGCAGGAAGGGGAGGAGCGGTGGGGCAGGGCAGGAAGTGGGCGGTAGGCGGCGAGGCAAGGGTGAGCGGGAAGGAGGGCTCGCGCGCGCATAGGTGCAGCAGCGCGGCGACGGGCGCATTTGCGGGAGGGGAGGGACAGGGCAGGGCGCGCGGTGGGCCCCTCATGGGCGTACGCATCCCTGGGGCCCTGGGCGCTCTGGGCTGCTGCTGCCCCCTGGCCGCCGCTCATTGCTCCGGCATGTGCCGAAGGAACACCACCCTGCCCCACTGGCCCGGCCCCATTTGGCCCCGCCCATGTGCCACGCACCACCGCTGGGTCGGTCTCCTCGAAAAGCTCCTGCCGCCGGCTCCTGACAGCGCCGCCGCCGCTGCCGGCAACGCCGCCGTCGGCACCGCCACCCCCCGCCGCAGCCGCTGCCGCGGGCCGCGCCCTGGGGCCCTTGTACCCCACCGCCGCCAGCTGCTGCGCCCTTAGGCTCCCGCCGCCGCTGCCTCCGCCTCCGCCACCGCCAGCCCCTCCGCCGGCGCCGGCAGGGCCTGGCTCGGACGGCGGAGTCGCTCGGTCCGAGGAGGAAGCCTCCGCAGCACCCCTAGGCGAGGGCCTGGCCGCCTCTTTCATGCGGCCAGCTGAGCTGGGAGTGGCGGCGGCGGTGCCGTTGGAGGCAGTGGTAGATGCCGGTCGGGTGGGTGTCCCCACCGCCGACCCTGCCGCAGAGGCCCGGTTGCGAGGCGGCGAGGACGGGTGCCTCGGCGACCGACCGCTGATGCTGCCATGAGAGGTGCGCGTCTGCACCGGCTGCGCGTATGGTGACGGCGCCGCCGCGGCGGCGGCGAGGGCCGCGGCGGCGGCGGACCCCGGCGGCGGCGCCGTCGGCCGGTCCGCCGAGGACCGCGGCGGCTGCGTCACGTACTGCGCGCGAAGTGCGTCGGGCATCGAGCTGGCGTAGGCCGACGCCGGCGGCGGCGCCGCCGGCGCTGGCGGGCCGTATACTGACGTCAGCGGCGTCGTGGGCCGCACGCCGGCACCGCCGCCGCTGCGCCGAGCGCTGCTGCGATGCGGCGACGCGCGCGGCGAGGTCTTTGGGCTATAGACGGCTTCGAGAGTGCCGCCGGGCCGCGGCGGCAGCGGCCCCGGCGAGTCTGCTTCAAAGTCGTCTGCGTAGGTGTCGCCGTGGGCGTCAGCGGCGCCGCGGCCGCTTGGCGTTGCGCCGCCAGCGGCCGGCGATAGCCGCCGATACCCCGGCGAATCGGCGGCCGTTAAGGCGTCGTGGCTGAGCCGCGACTCGTCCAGCGCTTGAGCGAGGGCACGCAGCTCGCCGGCCGTGGTGCCCGGGGGGAGAGCGGGGGAGTTGGCTGCGGGGGAGGCGGGTGACTGGTGGTCCGGCACCGTCAGCGGCGGTGGGCCTGGCACCGCGTTGGCGCTGACGGCCGTGCCGGCCTTGCCGGCGCCGACCGAGTACTGCCCCGAGCCGACCATGGCACCACGCTCCAGGAACTCAGTGCTGGAGCGGACGCCGGCTGCGCCCGGGGGCGCTGGTGGTGTGCTGACCATGCCGCTGGCTAGGATGGGTTATTGCTGTCGAGCCGGACCAGGCGCCCGTCACCAAAAGGCGTAGGAACTTGAGATGGGATTAAGCAATAGGACTTCGCGATGCAGCGGCTGGGCGCGGCCTCAAGAAGAGACCGGCCACCTACGCGCGCCTATGCCACAAATTGTGGGCTTATCTGCTTATACACAAACAGCCTTCATAAAACAGCACTAACCACAGGCAAAGTTGAGGAATGCAAAGTGGGCATGCTTGTGTCTTCGATTGCAGAGGACGTTGCCGGCAAGGACCCCGCGAGGCCAGCTGCGTATGTGTGTGCGTGATGTGTGTCTTCGTGCAGTGTTGTGCAGCTTGGACCGAGCCTTGTTGCAACTGCCCCTCAGACGGACGCCATCATCGCGTGCGCGCAGCTCACGCGGGCTCGGCGTGTGGTGCCGCAACAGGGCATAACATCATCGCGCACCCCTGCGACTCGCGCCACGGACTGGCCGGCCACCTAGCACGCACACGCAGCCAACCCATTCCGCCCTCGCGAACCCCTGCGCTGTAATCCCCACCCCACGCAACCACGTTGCGGAACGGGGTGGGGCGCGTTTCAACAGCAAGGTGCGGTAGCTGCCGGAATATGGTGCCGAGTGTGAGGTAGCGGCGTCGCTTGGGAACGCAGAAGGGGGCCCTCCGTCGCGGTGCAACAGGGAGAGGACCAGAACGTGACGGCTGGGTGCCGGAGAGCAGCGGCCAGAAGCAAGGGAGGGGAGCCGATTACCTGTCCATTCTGGCTTCTCGCGGCCGGCCGGCGCTGCCACCACGGCGCGCACGCCTGTACACAGTGGTTAGTACCAGTCCCCTGGTTAGTACGCAGTGTACAGGTGTGGTTAGGTACCGCTCTTGACGAGGTGCTCGCTGTATTGGTTCTAGCAAGGCACAATCTGTGAGCGGTTGTGGTAGGGTTGTAGTTGTCCTGCCGAGGCTTACGCCCCATCGCACGGTGTTTCCATCCCAAGGATCGGCCGGAGACCCCGACGGGGGGGGGACGAACAAGCGGCACCAGGCTGTCAAAATGCTGCTCAGTACCCAGCTGGTGCGGCTGTGCTATCAGGAAGCGGCGGCCCGGACGCGAGGAGGTCAGGAGCTTCCTTGACGTCGCCCTGTATCTCGGAGTGCTGAAGAAGGAGGTCGAGCTGCCGCGCGGCTGGCGATGTGGGTCGTGGTGTAGCAGGACAAAACCCTAGTCTGCTGGTGCAAGTCTTGGATGTGTCTCGCAGCCCAGGGCAGTTAGCAATGGGCTGGATGCTTGCTCTCATGCCAACGTAATTCGGAACCAGCACGAACCAGCCAACCTGCCGCGGCCAAGTCGGGAGAACCCCAATTCATTCTTATTACACAAAAGCCGAGGCCGCGCAGGGACACGAGCTGCGTCCCCCGGCCCGCCGCCGCCCGCATGGTCTGCGTGCAGCTGTGCCGCTGCGAGGCCCAGCAGGCTGTGCCGCATGCAGACGCAGCCAGC